>CAOLHI010005107.1:10000-84547 GCA_948474755.1 Ctenosaura bakeri
TTCATTATATTTCTCTCTAGCTTCTTCTGAGAACTAGCATGGTATAGTAATTTGAGCGCTGGACTAGGAGTCTGAGAGGCCAGGGTTCAAATCTCACACAGCCATGGAAAGGCACTGGGCCACCTTGGATAAGTCACCTCAGAGGGAAGCAAAGGTAAACTCATTCTGCCAAGAAAATCCAGTGGTAGGTTTGCCTTAGGGTTATCATAAATAGGAAATGAAGGCGCACAGCAAGAAGCTGCTTCTACAGCAGATTTAAGTCAACTCTTTTCATCCCCCATCACCACCAACCCAAAGTTTAATCTAAGTCTGTTGTCCTCATCCTGTCCTCTGTGGGCATGGAGGCCAGATGTTCTCCCATTCTTCCTAACTTCATTTTCCATTTTAGAAAACATTTGTCTCCCTTTTGCCTTCAGTGTGATAGATGATGGCTCTGAGGTTGAGGAACAACTGATTGTGCCAGGAACAGAGCCAGTAATTGACCAAACCAACTTGCAGACATTTCCAGCAGTTGACAAGCAGAGGCAGAGTTGCCTCAACCAGCTCCAGAGGGAGAAGGAACCAGCAGTGATTTGGAAGAACTACCATCACCTGAGCCCCTTAGTTGCCAGTCACGAAGAAAGCTGAAACAGGCAGCTCAGAGGGAAGCTGCAGTGGCTAGATTAAGGAAGCAATGACAAGCAACACCTGTCTTTGTGGCTATTTAGGTCTGTCAGTGTGGCTTGCTCTTTGCTTGTAGCAAATTACTTGCAAGCCTCATGACCCTTGTGTTCTGGATCCCTTGACCCCTCTGGATGGACCTCTGCTTTCTAGACTGTTGGACTGGACTTTGACCTGGCTCAGCTCTGTGGTTTCCTTAATAGTTGTTGTTTCAGACATTCCTCACTGCCTCCTCTTTCTCTTTGCAGCAGTATTCTTGCCTCCTCCCCCTTGCTGGCAGTGAGGCACAGGCAAGGATTTAGGGTCTGACATTGAGTTCTCTAGACTAAACATGCCAGTTCTTAAACTCATTTGCTGCCTAAATCTTGTGTCAGTAAGAATGAGCATAGACACCACATAAGAGAGTGTTAATTAATTGCCCTGCTGTCAGGTTTCCCACAAGCCACTATGGGAACAGACGTATGGGCTAGATAGAACATTGATGCAATCCAGCAGGTATGTTCTGATAGAGATGGTCCACAACTGTAAATCAGTGAGTGGAAGGGAGGTTGAGTTTTCATCAGCAATGGAAGGGAGGTTGAGTTTTCATCAGCAATGTCCACTCAGACTTCAACAGTATGGGTTTTTCCTTATTTACAAAGCCAATGGGAACATACAAGCTATACATGCAGAGCACTGCATTTCTTTGCATGACTTCTTCCTGGTAGAGACTGTACAGACAGAACTGACATCTACACATGCATTTACACACTGTGCCTAGTGTTAGAACATCTATTCAGGGTTAAGACATTTGCAAAATAATTTTGACAGTCTCAACTCAGAGGTTCATAATCATGCATATCAAGGCTCATGGAGTATGGAAGGGAAAATCAAAGTTTTATCTGTGCACTCCTGTGGATCACCAGAGGGAAATCTATGAATATGGTTGCATCAAATCAGAAGATGTTTCTGTATAAAGCTGCACTGGCAGTCATGCTCTGTGAGCACCTGAACTGGCTTACAGAACACAGGCATCCAGAATCATGGGTCCAATTCACTCCATTCTAACCTCTATAGCAACTATTGTCTAAACAGACATTTTAAAATACTTTAAAGAGCCTTCCATAATACAATAACCTATAAAGTTACTTTGAGGGAGAGGATTCACAAAGTTACATTTCAAGAGCAACATAAAAGATGGGAAGCAAGGCAGCTTATTGACACAGTGGCTGATCTTTCCAGGTTACCTCTCTAAAAGTCATTGTTAAGGGCATCTCTGGGGCATTTTAGAGTCATTTTGACAAGGGTTTTTCAATCTTCATAGCAACCTAAGGGACATATTTCTTTAAAGAAAAAGAAATCAAAAGCAACAGAAGAGCAACACAACACATTAACATGGTGAGTTACTTATTTTAAAACGTAATAATGAATAACAACAATGAATTCCTCTTTAAAATACCATGCCAAGTAATAGGAAGGAATTACTTTTAAAAAGCACCTTTCCAAGTTCTGGATCCATGTACCTTAGAGTCTAGGTTACTCAGAAACTGCTTATTGGACCAGTGTCAGTTATTCATCCCATTTTTATTTTCTTTACTAATATTAGCTGTTTATTATAGAATAATGGTCAGATTTGCTTTTAATTTGTCATTACCTGCTTTCCACAGCCCAAGATTTATGGCCAGCTTGGGAATAAGGTTGCCTTCCTGGTCTTGGTTAGCATTTCCAGGGTACAATTTTCACTCTACCAAAGCTTACAGGAGATTAGCTACTGCTAGGAACAACCATATTAGGACTGTAGACTCATTTTATAAGGGTAATTGCATAAATTCTATTCCAGAGTTGCAGGAGGCAGCTAAATACTTAAAGGGAATATATATAAATATGTAGTCATAAACATTCCATTTCAAAATGAGCATAAACAGTTTGCCCCACAGTCATTTGGAGGGATTAAAAACAATCATTCGGATGTGTGGATTTGAATATGATTTATGGATCATTTCCTATGGATGTAAATCCAAAAAAATTGTGAAATCATGCAAGAGATTCACCAATCACCACATCAAGGAGGGACCAAAGAAATAAAGAATCATAAAGCAATTGATATTAGAATATCCTGCTATTTATGAGACAGTGAGTATGACTGCTTGAATGGATCATCCATATCACACAACAGGGAGAAAAAGAGAGAGATCATTGATCATATCCTGAGAGAGCCTTTCTGGAATTTATATCCCAAATGCATTGTTTTCAAGCATTTGTTGGCTATAGATGCACACAAGTTATTTTGAAGAGTCTGTGCTTCTGGATCATACACAGGCAGTGTGAGACATTATTACAACCACAGTACAGCTGCAGATACCTCACAACTACTTTTTCTTCTCTCTCCCACTAATAATGTTCACTCAAGCAGGACAATAAGGCACACAAGCTACAAACATTACACTCTGAGTTTACCAACCTCAGCAAGCAGGAGCTGTTGAAGCAGAAGGAGGGTGGGATGGGGGAGCATACCAACACGGCATCACCTCACACAGTTTGCATTACTAAATCTTTGCAAGGCAGAGAGGAGTCTGAGAAGTAGCACTGCTTCTCCCATCAGTGGCCACTTGGCAGCCATAACATGTCATTCTGGCAATGAAAAAGTAAATACGAAGAGGGCTATTAAAGTTTTTTAAAGGCAGGGGATTCTGAAAGTACTTCTCAGCAAGTTCTGAAGGGCAACACTGATATAATCGAGATCAAATTGCAAAAAGAAAGAGAGAGAGAGAAACCCAGTGTATTGCAAGACAATTGATGTTGCTTTTTATATTTCAATATCAAGGCTAGCCTGACATTTTGCCACCTGAGGCAGAATGCCAAGTAGCTGTTTGCTGGTTGGGTCTTCACATCCCTCACAAGCACACAAAAGCCAAAACCGGCCAAGTTATTCTGATATGAGAAGCAAAAAATCCTATCAGCCTCTCTCTCCATCTGAGGCACAAACATACAACAATAAAACATAAATATCTAACAATTTGTTCCCCTTTTGTGATACTCAAATATTCCTTCTTCAGATGGCTACCTCATGCTGCTTAAGTGACAATGCTAAACCTCCTCCTCATAATAATTTCCTATGAGATTTGCTAAAATGTTTGTGCGTGTGCGCACATGCACACAGGCACAGGTATCATTGGACCGGGAGAGACACTGTCCTCTGGTAGCTACCTAAATGGGGGCCACCTGCCCCCACTCCCAGTATCTTATCTTCCCCCATGATTGGTTAGGATAAGATAGTGTCTTTTGAGTATAGATGATTATATTAAAGATCTAGGCAGATACTTTCTACAGTTTCAGAGAAGAGATTTCAAATTGTTGCAGCTCCTCCAACTATTATCTCAAAGAGGGGGAGCTGCACCTGTTGCTCCTAAGCTGTGCTCCTGAATAAATGCACACCTTCTCCCTCTTTTAATACTCATCTGATATCAAGGCTTATTTAACAGTACATGAGCCCATTAATCTGAGACTCACTCATGTCGCCTCCACTTCCCCTCTGCACCAGCTCCGTGCTGGGCGGAAGGAAGCATGAGGGCTCTGCCCCTTCCTTCTGCAGCACAGCCAGGGACTTTCCCAGGCTGTGCTGGGGGAGGAAGCATGATGGCCGTGCATCCAAAGGCTCCACACACAAGGTAAGTGTGGGTGGGGAACGGGAGGGACACGCGATCACTCATCATTTTCAGCAACAAGCCAAAAATGATATACTGCATGATTGCTGTGGAATGGCCTTGGGACCATTGCGTGATTGTGAGGACAGCATGTGGAACGGTCCTCACAATCCTGCAGTGCTCCCGAGGCCATTTTGCAACAGGACTAGCATGCAAAAAGGGCCATAATTATTTAATCCTTTCATGGCATCCCAGAATTTGCCCCCTGAGAGAAGCTGCTTTAGCCTCTGTCAACTGACTTTATACAGTCACTAAGTGCATAGAACTGACACAGACATATTAACTGCCCTTTTCTGATTCAGGTAGTTATGCTTTTTCATTTTAGTTATTGTGTATGCCACTCATTAAAAACTTACTCAGTAGCAAAGGTCTGAAGTGTTACATTTTGGATTTCAGCTGGCCATGCTGGTTGGAGATAGGGGTGTAGTCCAAAAAAAAAAAAAAGTAAACTTCCAGCTTCTGCTCAAAAAGCATGTCTGGAATATCATATGCCAGAACTTGGTTTGTCTGCTTGAAGTCCTCCAGGAAGATATTATGTGCTGCAAGCTCACTTTTGAATTTAGTAGAGCAGAATGGATTTATTCCACCCTCCACTAAAAAGTTCTGAGAGAACTAATTGGTCTGCTCATCCCTAGAAGGAGAAATTAAGAGCCCTATCGTACTACATTGTTACAGTGCTATTATTCCACTTTAACTGCAATGGCGACATTCTGTAGACTTCTGCAGTTTGTTGTTACTGAGGCCAAAGAGCTCTCTGGATGAGAATTCTAAAGGTCCCTCGCTGAACTTCGGATCCCAGAATTCCACAGGACAGAACCATGACAGTTAAAATGGAATCATAGCTCTATAAAGGTGTAGTGTGTAGGGCCCTAAGTACTGAAACCATCACTATTTGACTGCTGTTTCAGATTTCAGAGGAGGAACAAGGCTCAAAGAGAAAGACCTATTCTTGGATATATTTAATATCAAACTTCCTCTCCAAGAAAGGAGAAGCATCTTACAAAACACTTACAAGACATGTCTACTCAGAAGTAAATCCCACTGTGCAATAAGTGGGATAACTACGTAAGCACTGCATCCACAAGCAGTGAAAAGGTTGTATGTGTGGAGTTGTTTATTACAAATACAACCAAATACCTGTATCATCAAAGAAGGCCAGATATCTTTTTCTTCTAAAGCAATAAGATAAGTTCCTTTGCTACAGTTATACAGCCCCATTTACTTGAACCAGTAAACAGAGTAAAGAATGAAGAACGAAGAGAGAACCCAGTGCAATAACCCAGTGGAATAACCATCCATGTCATGGTATAGTCTGAGAAGGACACATGACCTAAGCACCTTGCTGAAGCTAAGCAATGAGGTCAGGACCTAGATGAGAGATCCACTGGCAACCTCAGACATGTTGCCTTGAGTTCCATGATAGAAGTTTGACTAAACAAGTTTTGATACACAGAGCTGGAGGAGATTCATGCCTGGCCTAGCTAGCTAGGTGGCAGGTACACCACTTCTAATTATGGTGGATAAATGAGAAAACCATTGTCCAACTTCACCAGTTAGAGCCCTCACAAGTGAGAGGGGAAGGCAGCCACTTTCAGTAACTGCACATTACCCTCAGTATACTATGAGAAATTGGAAAAGTAACTTTTTTATCAATAACTCCCTGAATCCCCCATCCAATATGGTTACTAACCATGCTGACTAGGGAAATCTGGGAGGTATTATCCAAAAAAGGCATTTTTTCAACACTCAGCATATTGCATTTGGAATATTTTGTGGACATGTAATAGTATTATTTGCCCATGAGAAAGTTATACTTTTTGTTCGGTCTTTTTTTAAAAAAAAAAAAAACCAAATACTGTAAGAAAAGTCTGCACACTGAATTTTCTACTGACCATTTATTTTGGAGACCTAGTTACAAAATAAGGACAGTGAAAGGAAGTTCTTATCTGAGAAGTCTCGAAGTCTGCTATTAATGAACAGAGTTTCAGATGCACATAAACTGAAATACCTTTTCATGCCTTTTTCCAGTAGTTCCTGTAGGTCATATCTGGGTCAATAGTGTGCAGCAAATCCCCTGCTTGTATGTGTGTGTGCGTGCGCGCACACACATGCACACACACACACAAAGAATACTTCAGTATTCTCAATCCTTTATCCTCAAATGGTACACTAGAGGCTGACATTTAATACCCTGAGGATATAGATGTTTGAAAGCTGGTTATTGTAACAAAGGAAGCTATCCAAACTGTGCAAGACCGAATGGATCAGATAAAGCTGACACTGAGATAAATCTGTTTTACATCCCTACTTGCAAAAGTTTTGCTAATCTAAGTAGTTATAGCTTGTACAGAGCAACAGGAAAGGAGAACTACATATATAGAGATATACGTGTAGATCTGCATACACATACACATATGTGCACAGACACACACTTTGCATTACATTAAGCAGCAAATTTATGGTTATTCAATATCTTGCCCTGATTTCTTAAAAAAACCAAGTATGATGTGCAAGTCACCTAGTGTTCTTTTGAGATCTTAGACAGCCCTCATTGAACAGGAGAGAAACAAAGCCTGACTTCAAGGAGACCTATGGCAGTTTTGGTTGACCTTCCACGTGAGAGAAACAGGCTGCCTGCAATTGGTGATTTGGCTACTTATGTCAAATCACTGAAGCAAATTTCCTGCAGCTCTTAAATGTGCATACCTATCCTAGCCTTTGCCTCTAGAATAGTCAGATTACAACCTTCAGCATCTCCAGCCACAATGATCATTAGACTACAAGGCCCATTATCATCCTAACCACCATGGTCATTGATCATGGAACCCTGGAGATGATGGGATTTGTAGCCCAACACCTATGGAAACTGCCAGGTTCAAAAGAGGGGCCTAACCTATATATTCATTCTCTCCTAATTTTTCTTTGACTGAAACCCAGACTCTTGCTTCTTTTTTTCCCCCCCCTTGCTCCCATGTTCCTCTTCTTGTTGTTGTTAGCTGCAGTCAAGTAGGCCTTGACAGAAGCCTCCAAGACATGTTGCCTAGTCCAGAGCTGTGGCTTCCTTGATTGTGTCTATCAGGGACATGTTAAGGTTTTTCTCAGCACTAGGTACTCTTTCTGCCTCACCTTCACATACCACTAGCAATGTTTGCTTAGGCCCTAAAAATGCCGTTTTCATAGACCTTAAAATTTTTGTAGACCTATGCCAGGGCTTTCCTAACAGTGTATCGCAACATGTTAGTGTGTCACCTGTAGCGTGTTGGTGTGTCATCTCCCCAGCCGAGAAAGGCCCCCCACCCGAGTTTGACCTGTTGTCGTCGCTCTCGCTAGGGCTTTTCCCCAGCAAGAACGATGGCAGTGGGCAAGGACTGGGTGGGAGGGGGCTGCCTTTACTCCTGCAGCTGCTCTCACTGGGCCTTTCCTGGCAAGGGCGAGGATAGCGGGCCAGGACTGGAGGGGGCTGCCTTACCCCACCCTAGATATGCCTCTAGATACCTCCAGTTTGCTAGTAAAACTGAATTACTGTGTCACGAAATGATACATGTCGAAAAAGTGTGTCAGCCACATGAAAAGTTTGGCTAAAGTGCCTAACGGGTAAGGCGGCCCTGGTGTCTATTCCCCTGTGATGCAGACTCCATCCTCATATTACTAAGCATTAGTATTTTTTCTAATGAGCCATGCTATTTCATGATTTGGCCAAAGCACAATAATATGACTTAGATGAAGGAATAGAGGGCATGCTCATCAAATTTGCAGATGACACCAAATCGGGAGGGGTTGCTAATATGCCAGAGGACAGGATCAAAATTCAAAATGACCTGGATAGATTGGAGAGCTGGGCCAGGGCGAACAAAATGAAATTCAACAGAGAGAAATGTAAGGTCCTACACTTAGGCAGAAATAATGGAATACAGAAATATAGGATGGGGGACACGTGGCTGGATAGCAGTACGTGTGAAAGGGATCTAGGAGTCTTCATAGACCACAAGCTGAACATGAGTCAGCAGTGTGATGCGGCAGCCAAGAAAGCCAATGCAATTCTCGGCTGCATCAACAGGAGTATGGTGTCTAGATCGAGGGAGGTACTGGTACCACTCTACTCTGCTTTGGTTAGACCCCATCTTGAATACTGTGTCCAGTTCTGGGCACCCCAATTCAAGAAGGATATTGACAAGCTGGAGCAAGTCCAGAGGAGGGTGACCAAAATGGTGAGAGGCCTGGAAAACATGCCCTATGAGGATAGACTGAGAGAGCTGGGTATGTTTAGTCTGCAGAAAAGGAGGTTAAGAGGGGACATGATAGCCATGTTTAAATATTTGAAGGGATGCCACGTAGAGGAAGGAGGGGGCTTGTTTTCTGCTGCTCCAGAAACCAGGACAAGGAGCAATGGATTCAAGCTGCAGGAAAGGAGATTCCACCTGAACCTCAGGAAGAACTTCCTGACAGTCAGGGCTGTCCGGCAGTGGAATCTGCTGCCTCGGAGAGTAGTGGAGTCTCCTACCTTGGAGGTTTTTAAGCAGAGGCTTGATGGCCATCTGTCGGGAGTGCTTTGAGGGTGTTCCTGCATGACAGGGAGTTGGACTGGATGGCCCGTGTGGTCTCTTCCAACTCTACATTTCTATGATTCTATGATTCTATGATATCATTGTAGTTGTTTTGACCTCTACAGAGAGTTCAGGCTTGATTTGCTCTAGGACCCATTTATTGGTCATTTTGGCAGTCCATGGTGTCTGCAGAACTCTCCGCCAGTACCACATTTCAAATGAGCTGATTTTCTTCCTGTCAGCCTTCTTCACTGTTTGGGTTTCACAACCATACGTAGATATCAACATGGGTGATCCTGACTGAGGTATTCAGGGATATATCTTTGCACTCGAGAATCTTTCTGTACTGAACTTTATTTTCTAGGCCCCAGTTCCTTCTTCCTTCTCCTTTACTACAATTTATTCAAAAGGGCCTCTTTCTTTAGTCAGAACAGCTACAGTCAGGAATGCTTAGGCTCAAAACCAACAAAGACTTACAGCACATCTGTGACAGACAGACAGCCCAGTGTATCAGTTGCACAGGTTCACCCCCGCCTCCCACAAAAGAAACCTCATATTAGCACCATCTTAGATTTTGTTCACTTCTTGTCTTCAGCTTCTTCACAGATAGATATTCACCCACCAACCAGTCAAAGGCACAATCCCATTAGACTCTTAAAATCCCATGGGTGAAACTGTAAACTCGATATTTTTGTTAGTCGTTACTCCTGTTGCCAGATTAAACTTTTCATATGGGAGCCCAAAGGCCCTGATGGGACAGACAGCAACACACCCCTCTTGAGACTTTTGGTTCTGGAGAAATATACATTAGGCACAAGGTGCAAAATGTTAACTTTCTAGCTGGAGTGAAACACAGGAGTTGATCTGCCTTGTATAGTTTTATTCTGAATCTTTGGTTTTGTTTTCATTCATCCATCGAAGCTGAGAAGAAAAAGCCCTCATTGCTGCCAATGAATGATACATTTAGGCTCTTTTGTATGTCAACTGTTCATACCTCAGGTACTTAACCTTTACTTTAAAAACAGTTCAGAGCCTAGCCTTGGAGGTAGAAGTGGGAGAAGGCAGTATTCGTCTAAATGCTTCGCTTAACAAAGGAGCTATTATGAGGAGGTGTAATGGCGAGAGGTTGAATGGTATTCATTGTTTCAGGTTTCAGAGCCTCCATAGCATCTGTTGCCTGTCAAAAGCAGATACTCTGTTCATAAAGCAAAGTGGTCTGCCTGCAAAGAGATCTCCACACAGTGGCCCAGACACCATAATTTCCAAGATGTTCTACTGAGGATGGAAAAAAATGCTCATTATCTGAAAAGTTGGCTGTCTTTTGCTCTTGCTGTTGATGAGGATCACCACCATCATGTTATAGTTGCTTCCAGCATCCTTGTAGTATTCTAGAGGAGTTTTCAGACTTGGAGTCCTGGAAGAATCTTTAGCAACTGTGGTCCTATTAGCAGTGATGTAGACTCGTGTCGATAGACTCGGACTCAAATCAGACTTAAGTCGCTTTAGTGACTTGACTCGAACTCAACTCGGCCATAAATGATGCACTGTCTCAACTCAACTCAGAGACATGTATATTTTTAATGACTGACTTGATGCCGTTGGTTCAGTAACATAATGCATTCATCCAGAAACCTTACAACCAAAATGGTGAGAGGCCTGGAAGCCATGCCCTATGAGGATAGACTTAGAGCGCTGGGTATGTTTAGTCTGCAGAAGAGAGGGTTAAGAGGGGACATGATAGCCATGTTTAAATATTTGAAGGGATGCCACATAGAGGAAGGAGAGGGCTTGTTTTCTGCTGCTCTAGAGACCAGGACAGGAAGCAATGGATTCAAGCTGCAGGAAAGGAGATTCCACCTGAACCTCAAGAAGAACTTCCTGACAGTCAAGGCTGCCCGGCAGTGGAATATGCTGCCTCGGAGTGTAGTGGAGTCTCCTTCTTTGGAGGTTTTTAAGCAGAGGCTAGATGGCCATCTGTTGGGAGTGCTTTGAGGGTGTTCCTGCATGGCAGGGGGTTGGACTGGACGGCCTGTGTGGTCTCTTCCAACTCTACATTTCTATGATTCCATGATTCTATGAACTTTGAACAACATCTGTTACCCTGTATGTTGGGGGTCCCGGGAGGGGCACCCAAATAACCAAATAAAAACACAAGCTGGGGGAAATTAAGCTTGAGCACTCTCTTAAGCTAACGAGAGGCAGGGTAACTTCAGCTAGGATCTTTAACCCTATGTATACAGCGTCAAGTCAGAGAGCGGCTAGACAAGGTTTTAAAGTAACAAATAATATTTTATTGAAGACAAGAAACACGAAAGACAAGATATACACTAACTAACTGAGAAATTGAAATGGAGAGCTTTGGGGAATGGGTAATACAACACCTGGTCTCGTAGTCCTGGAGAGAAGATAAGGTTGCAGGGATGGAAGCTCAGCACGGTTCGCTGAGGGTTATTCACTAGACAAACCGACAGCAAGGCGGGATGGAAGTCCACAGTGTTCCAAGGAAGTCCCGAAAATTGGGACTTTTTATAGGATGGATTTTACCTACAGGCTATGCCATGCTCGGTGAGAACAAAGGAATTTTGGAGCTGGACAAAGGAATTGGAAAAGGTCAAGTTTTGCATGATGGGCTTAGCGCTCGATGACAATAGTATGGCTAGTACGTAAATGGTCCAGCATAAAGGAATGGCCCGGCTCTTAGCTGTGCGTGTTTGTAAAGATTCGCGCTGAGCAAAGCCGGTTTGTAAGAAGGTTTTTCCCTAAAGCACCAGAGAGGCTTAAGTTGCCTGCCTGAATGGGGTTTGGAATGTACAACCATTAACGGCCACGCCCAATACATGCTTGTCCGGTGGACCTCCTCAAACACGTGGAGTAGGGTGGCAGAAAAAGGTCAAGCAAAGGCCAAATTATGGACATATCATAACCGTGATAACACGCCTCCCTCTCTTTTTGCCTACTAGCCACATGACAATTTCTCTCAAGCCCAAAGTGTGGGTACATTTCTCAGAGGAGAACAGCAAACAGGTTAGGCAATGGGCTTGAGGCAGGCATGAAGTCTGATTAGCAGTCTGTCCCTGCTGCATATTGGAGGAGACTTTTGAAACTTTTCCTAAGAGCAGAAAGCAAGACTTGTCCCCCAAGCATAGGACATGTTTCTCAGAGAACAGAAAGCATGTTAGGCAGTGGCTTGAGGAGGAAGGATCCTTCCTTCTGAAGCTCTTGAAGCTTCAGTAATGGGGAGTAAGAAGGATCCTATTCCCTACTTCCAAAACTGCAGATGGCAAAATTGCAAATGTGGAGAGCTGACTCAGCTTAAATTGTTAAAGCTGAATTTATTTCTCTCTATTCAATAATTCTGGAATTATGGCTGGGGTATAAAGTTGGCTTGCAGACTTGAGACTTGACTTGAAAGTATCTTCAAGGACTTGAGACTTGACTTGAGACTTGGAGTAAAAGACTTAAATACATCACTGCCTGTTAGTCAGTTACAATGTTGTAAACCAGGCTTACACCCTCATAATTGTTTGCTATTCACATTGATTATTGTAGTACCACTGCTGTGATCATAAATGCCACCCAAGCCTAACTTAAAATCTAGCCAGGTTCACCGAAGGACAGAGATTTGCAGCACTGGTGAGCAAAGTGCTGAAGGATGACGCATCGAGCTTCTTCCCATTAATAATCAGTGGTATGCTGAGGAGTTACAACAGGAACCTGTAGGGGTCACAGCTTCTGGATGTCTCACCACCAGTCACAGGTGGTGGAGAGTTGGAAGCACCATCCTTCAGTGTCCCACTTGCCAGAGCCACAGAACTCTGCCCCTCAGTGCAGCTGGCTGGATTTTAAGCTGAGATGGGTTGAAACCACAACACTGTGGCTGCATATCTGATATAGGATCTCAGCCTTGGATTCATATCCTCACTCAACCCTGGGTGACCTTGGGCAAGTTGCTATTTTCTTGGGTTGGAATGAGGATAAAACAGGAAGGGCACCACATACAAATCTATTTTTCTTGGAGGAAAGATGACAAAAAAAAGTATAAGAAATAAAAATCAATACATCTGCAACATAAAACCACTTTTAATTTATTTGTCCATCTAGAGCAGTCTTTCTTTGCCTCTTCCTAGGAGACCAAATGCAAAGGGGAAACCTCTTGATAGTCACTGTTTCTACTGGTTAGTGCAGTTAGCTCTAGTTAAGTGAGCAGATGATCAACAAAAGGGTAGACAGAAGGTAGAACAGGATCTCTAGGTGATCTGCAGGGGAGCAGCAAAGATCCCTGATCCCCAGTTTCCAATATTAGATCCAAATAGAAAAATTTTCCCTTTAAATCAAGTTGCTCAAAAAAAAAAAACTTGTAGAGGGAGGGAGGGACAGGGAATATGTGCTAGGCATGTAGGTCTTTGCTTATTTCGTTCTCTCACGCAAGAACAAATATCTTCAAGGGTCTTCTCCCTTTTGAGTGTGCTTGTAACAATTTTTGGAGGGTTTTTTTTTTCAGTTTTTTGCACTTTGGAACTCTTTGCAAAAAAGAAAAATTGTTTGCACAGAAACATTGCCCCCACAAATCCCAGCCTTTTTGCACAGAAAGCATCGCATTTTATGGAAAATACACCCTTGTTCTGCAGAAAAATAAAATAAAATAGTTTTTTAAAAAATAAAAGTAATTTGGACTAAACACCAGTTTTGCAGAAATAAGCACTTTTGTCACTGTTGTTTGTTTGAGACCCAAAAACTTCAACATGTGAAAAAGCTTCCAGTAGTTGAACATTTTCCTCAAAAGAGTATTTCAGTGTGTTGAGGCATCCTTTTTCGTCAGGGACAAAAACATGTGAATATCATTTGCATTCCATGTGTGTATATGTGTGTATGTGTATGTGTCTGTGATTGTGTGTAGCTGAGAAAAGAACTGTGGTCTTGGTTTCAGTGTTTATCTCAAATTCCTGGCTCAGAAGCACTTACTCCATTAGTTTTAGTGTACGCCTCTCCACCAGTGTCACTATTTTGTACCTAAGATCTGGTTGGTGGACCTCAAAGCTCTATTACAAAGCAAAGTAGACCCCACAAGACTTAATTCCCCCTTACATTTGCATTTCTTCATAAAAAGATGACATTGATGGACAAGCTATCTTTTAGGGTAGTTTGGTTGCTGTTACTGTTGTTCTCATAAGCTTTTGAGGAGTTCCAAGATTCACAGGAATCCACTTTGAAATTCTCCCAGGCATGTTAAGTCCAGCAATACTATTTAACAGATACTGTTAGCAGATACTGAGATACTGATATGATGGATTGTTTATAAAATCCATGGAGCACGTAGATTGATATATCAGTCTGTTCCTGTTACCTGATTGCTAATTTCCTTAAATGAAGATGTATAATGTATTCCTGGGAGAAAGCATAACTATTAATTTCCTATGGTACAGCAATAAAAGTACCTCCTAAAGTAATGAAGACAGATGCAAAAATATATCGCTTAGACAAGAAATATAAAAACAAACGGAAAACAATATTCTTTGTCCAAATGTATGGCCTCTTTTCCAAAATAAATTGTATTACAGTTAAATTATTCTTTATTTTTGTCTTGGTCGTTCAGAAACTCATGTCTAACCCCACAAAAGCCTAATCTGTTTTATATAGGTTTCCATATGCCAGTGTGTGATTATTTGGGAAACCACTTCAATTCAATTAAAAAAAGAAATAAACTCTCAAAACTACCAATACTATCACACACATACACACATCTATTCAGAAGTACGTAACATCGAGTTCAAACCCAAATTTCCCAGGTGAGTACATAATGCCTCCCAAATTAGAAGGAACCTCTTGTAAAGAAAGGAAAACCAGGTGTTGGTTGCTACCTGGAATTTGTTGCCAATATAAAATATGGCTCACAACCACTCAGGCCTGAATGTTAAATATCATCCAACAGGGAGTTTAAAAATAACAACAAGAGAAGCCCTCTAACATTGTAACATTTGAAATACTGTGTGCAATTCCAAAACAGACACATACAAGCACCTTTAACAAACAAAAATAGAAATTAACCCCAACTAGCATCCCATATATAAAGGATAAGAAAAAACAACCTAATTTTGAGGTGTTTGATCTATCTTTTCATGCAGGATGACCTAGTGATCACAATGTGGGGCTTTCTTTGCAGCAGGGCTGGCAAATCCATGGCCCTCCTGATATTGTTGAACTCCAGTTCCCATCAGCCTAGCCAATGACAGCTATCATAAGAATGGTTCTTTATCAATATCTAGAAGAACAAAAAATCCTCATCCGGGTGATACAGCAGATTGGCATGAATCAGATGTTTTCCAGTGCAGAAGCCCCCCAACTCAGTGTACAGCACCTCTGGTTAAAAAGGCCACGAAAGATCACAACTTGAGATCCTACAAAGTTATTGCCAGTCACAGGCAGAAAACACTGACTGATGGACCAGATTCAGTATATGGCAGCTTCATAAATTTATATGTAGGAAGAATAGTGTGAGTTTCCCTCAATTTAAATGTGTGTGTGTGAGAGAGAGAAATTTACATAGTCATATTCTACATATGATTATATATTCCCATTTGTCAGAAGACATATCAATTAAGGATCCAGATAGAATCTTACAGTAGTTTTTGAGGAGGTTCAGCTCTCAAGCTCCTCTCCACACCAACTTCAATGAATAGCTAAATTCAGTAGTTTCTTAACAGATCTTTTTACACACAAACATACACACACGCACAAGATGCTAATCTCTTTCAAAAATAATTCCTCATGGGTTCTCTTTGAGAGAGAGAGAGAGAGAGAGAGAGAGAGAGATGGCTGTCCCTTAGTGACCTCTGTAGCATTTCATTAAATGCCTTCAGCTTCAGTAAATTACAACACTTTGAAACCACTGGGAGAGAGAGAAGGATATTTCCCCCTTAGCACTAATACCACCACTACCACCACCCTCCGTGTTCACTGCCAAGGGGTAAGGTGAGCTGAAAATCCCATACAAGCTGAACTGTACTTCCCTAATCAAATGGGTGTAACAGATGGCTGTTGGAGCAAGCCATCACAATGGAAATATCTGCAGTTCTCATGGTAACGGATTCTGCCAGGTCTGAGGGATTTGCTGTTTTCCAGGACATCTGAGCTGCAATCTCTTTCGAGCTGTCTAGCAGTCTCAGCCTCGCTCTCTCAGCATGATGGAGATAGAGTTGAAAGGTGGAGCCTGATTTTGCATTCCAACTGTGATTAAAGACACAAAAGCGCTCCCGTATACAGAATCAATACTGGGCTGTATATTCATTATATGTTATCTAGAACCTCATTAGCTGTTTGGGGCAGAATAGCAGGGAAATTGCCAGACCCAGTCTTCTTCTTCGGGCAAAAAGGTAAGCAGAGGAGGGAGGGGGAGGGAGAAGAAAAACAAAGCAAGAAAGGAGAAAGCACACATATGGAGAATTAGGATGCATGAGACGTTGCCTCTTAATAAAGATATGGAGCAATATTAAAACTAGCAGTTGTTTCCATCTCGTGGCAGCATGTCAAGATTACTTAGCAGAGAAGGATGAAACATCTGGCCTAAGAAGAAGAAGGGGGGGAAAGATGTCACATTTCCAAAGCATTATATAAAATCTATGAAAGGAAAAGGGTGGGGGAAGAAGCAGAGAAACAACTGGGCCTCATAGAATTAACCAAGTGCCTGTGACAGACATCTTCATAATGCACATGCAATCAAAAAAAATTTGCCTTCTAATAAAGTACAGGCTTACATATGTGGCTGGTGTCCTTTAATTGCTAGTAGTCTGGCTCCAAGCCTGCAGAATCCTGATGAAAGTTCATTAGCTTTCTCCTCTTTCCATCTAATTGTGATTTAAAGAAGAAGAAGAAGAAGAAGAAGAAGAAGAAGAAGAAGAAGAAGAAGAAGAAGGGAAGAAGAAGTGTACTTTTAAAAAAAGCACTTATATCAGAGGATTTCCCTTCCAATCTCAATCAGTTTTGAGACCAAAAGAGATGCACACAAATTCTTTTCCTGGAAACCCCACAAAGGGGCTGAATCATAGCTGCCTATTCCCTTGGAGTATTTGAACCCAAAGATCAGACAATATAAGAGAATTCAGCAATGCGTCCATTCAAAGAGGGCCATTCTTAGCAATTTAAGCTCAGGCAATATGAAAGAATGAGAGATTATGGGCCACGGGCTGTAGTAGCCTCATAGCCTGGGAATCCTCTTGTTTTGTCCCTGAAGAAACTATGGCCATTTCCACACTAGACTGTTATAGCGCTATTATTCCACTTTCAATATCTTATGGAATCCTGGAATTTGCAATTTAGGGAGGGGCCAGCTGGCCCCTCTCTACTGCAAACCCCAGGATTCCATAGGATGTTGAAAGTGGAGTAATAGTGCTATAAAGTCTAGTGCCGAAATGGCCTATGATGTGAAATGCAGATGACATCTAGATGGTCAATAAGGATATGACCAGATCTTTCTTTTTTCTTTCTTTCTTTCTTTCTTTCTTTCTTTCTTTCTTTCTTTCTTTCTTTCTCTCTCTCTTTCCCTGATACACAAAAAGGAGAGCAGATACAAGCAAGTCCTGTCGCCTCTGCTGAGGGATCAGCTGAAACAGAGGACCTTCAGGAGCTGTGCAACACGACAGTAAGGATGTGAAAAGCTCTCAAGTCTTGATTTCACTGCATTTCTCCAAATACCATCCACATTCCTGTTCTGTGTTCATAATGGTTTCTTTGTATTTAAATTTTAAATCCTGCCCTGCTCCTTTGTATTCTCTCATGCCTCTTCATATTTTCCACCTATATGGAAACTTGTGTACATTTCCTGCACACATTTTCCATAATTATTTTTCTCAATTTATGACATATTTTCCCACTGAGTAAAGTTTATTTGGGATTTTTTTTTCCATGATATGTATTTTTAGTTTATCATATTTTTAAAATATATAGATGATTTTCCACTAGTTCTCTCTGAAGTTACTATAAAAACAAGGCAGAAACACAGCAGCAAAAAATGTAGTTATACATGTAAAAATAAATATTTGTATAATTATAACAATTTTCATAATATGCAAATTAGATGCCCAGATCTGAAAAGCTGGAATATGGCAACCCCATGTATATAGATAGCAATGCAATTAAATAAAAAAACACTAAAAAAATCAATGGGAATAGCAACAATCTAATGGTGTTTGCTCCGAACTAAGCTCTTTTTCTGATTCTTTCTTTTCTTCTGCAAAACCTTGTTTTCTCTTAAGCTTGCTAACACCTTCCATTTTTGTGTGCTTGGTGCACAGGGAACTGAGATTACCATTAGTATATACATGACTCGGTTTTTCTTCGTATTTCCTGAGCCTGGGATGTTGAAGACAGAGAGAGAAGGTGAAAGTACATGCGTAGTGCATTAGCATTAGTACTTACTTCTGGGGAAAATCATACCTTACTTATTAATCATTAATTTATGAGTAGCCCCATAGTAAAACGTAAGATGTTACCTTTTTAAAAAAATTACAAAATACATTCTTAAAATGGTTCAGAGTAGCCCAAAATCCCCCCAAAGTGTTGTTTCTAAAATGTTACTCATTACCCTAAAAGAATTAAAGATGCTACAGATGTAACATTATTTTTAAAAGCAATCTTTTTGTGTACCTCAAAATGTTATTACTCATGACTAATTCCAAGCTCTGGAATTTGCCCAAGAACAAACGCCTTTTCAAACAAGGAGAAAACCCACAGAGAACCCTCCAAAAGAAACAAATAATGGGAAAAGCTGTCTCACTTGATGGCACCACTAGTTCTTCATCCTCTAAGTCAATGTCTATGTTTTTTGGTTGGTTCCTAGGTCACGACACGCACAAACAGATTTACTATCATGCCTCTTGTCTGTGAAAATGTTTCACTGTAAAAATGAAGGATATGACACCTTATAAGTCAAATACTATTAGTAAATACTGCCACCTTTTGCCTTTTCTGCTGTAAACAACAACACCAGGGACATGTGTATGGCATGTTTATGCTATGTGTTTTCAGAGAAATGTCCCACACAGACCTTTATCACAGAAGCAAATTTGTGAAGAACAGCTATGCAGTGAAAACCAGAGTCCTACAGACCTTTAAAAACTAGTACAGATAGTGCATTTTTGTTGGTGAGATTCCATTTCTATGCTCTTGATAACACTAGGTAACCTCAGAGTTCTACTACAGATGTGTCATAGAAGGCTTACAGAAGTGCTTCTCAACCTATCTGATGTTTCAGACCAGCATTTTTTCCCAATGTACCAGAAACTGGTAGTGTGTTTGTGCTGCATTTGCACGTTCCCTGGTAGCTCAGCACAGAACAGCAGTCAAAGATTCACAGACCAGTACTGGTCCATTGACCATCACTTTGAGTAGCAACATATCATGGAAGGTAGATATGAAGTTCAGCCTCAATCATAAACAGAACAGTAAATGGAAAATAGAAACTCCTATCTTCACCAAGACTCAATTAAATCCAGTGCCACCTAGTAGGAAAAAAAACACACTAACACTATCCACATATGAAGTTGGTGATGGAGGCTTTTCTTATTTGTTAGTTTTTAAGATGCTATAGATGAAGGCCATTTTCACCGTACACTGCTATAATGCTATATTATTCCACTTTCAACATCCTATGGAATCCTGGAGTTTGCAGTTTAGGGAGGGGCATTTAGACTTCTCAGCCAGAGAGCTCTTTGACCTCAGTAAACTACAAATCCCAGAACTCCACAAGAAGTTGAAAGTAGGATAATAACACTGTAACAGTGTAAGGTGAAAATGGCATAGTTATTTCTATTGTATAAAAGAGATGCAGAACAGTGCAAGCAACTTTCAGTTAGTTATACCATTATCTGATAACTAGTTGGGAATTCCTCCACTGGTAGCCATCATATACCATGCATGTTAACTAATTAGGAATCTCTCCATTGATACCCATCACAGGAATGGATAGGGTAATTAAAACAAGATAACTACATCTGTTATGGCATATTGACAATGAAATTTGGTTAGAGTTGCAATGCTGTAATGCTTTTTAACCAGTGGAGATACTAAATTATTATTTCCATTATCACCTGCAACAAAGGAAAATATCCTACTACATGATCTGCTCTGTCCTACTGTAGCTCAAGAGGCTTCTTTTGCTAATGTGGTAGGTTATCCTGTGCTTCCCTGCCGCAGCTACAATCCCCTGCCCTATGGAAGCTACTAGCACAAGCGCATGAACTGGTATCCTGAGAGATGCAGGAATCTGTTTCCCTTTACAAGTCCTCCTACCATATAGGAACTCTCAAAAGGCTTGTTTCTCCAGTGTTTCCCAAGTCTGTCCTTAAAGATTCAGCATCTTCCTTTTAACGCCCTCTAAGTTACATAGAGAGAAGAAGACATAACCAAACAGAAGTGGGCAGCCTTCAGAACACTGGAACCAAAAAATGGCTGGAGTCATTTTCCTCCTCCTTATTAATGTGCAGTGCCTCACATTCTGTGCTCTGTACTCCCTGGCTTTACTGTCACCCTCTGTTCTGCCTGTTTTCTCTCCTAGGGCTTCACCCTTCTGGAGCTCCTGGCTTTTGCTCTTTGAGGTCCTTACAACTGTCTCTGTCCCTTCATTTCTCTTCATTTGCTTCATACGAAAACCACTGGGCCCTGCTTTCCTAAAATCAACTCCTTTTGGCCAGGGTTACCAGGCAATCAGCTAAAGAAAGGGGAAAAACAAATCTGTATTAGCCTTTCTCAACAGCCATTTTGTTCCACTGAGTGGTACTTGCGTTATTTTCCCTTCACATCTAATTTTCCATGCATAAGTGAGGGTCACAGGAGTAGGTAGGCATCGGTTATCTTGGCTAAGGAACAAACAAATGAGCACAAGGCATAGAGGTTTTCTTCTGGCTGAGGAAAAAACTGGCGGGTTCTTGTGACTTGGAAATGATATTATATAAACTGCAATAACTGAAACAATTAACAGTTTTAATTTGTGATCAGGGCTGTCCCATGATATTTTGCTGCTTAAGGTAACTTATCAAATTGTGCCCACCATTTGCACAAGTCATGGGACAAAGAGTACCTCCAGCCACCCACATTGTGTTGGTTCACAAGGCAGAAAATCCTATAAGCATCTCTTCCCCTCCCTGTCAGGAAAAAAATACAATCACCAAGTAAATGATGAAAAATTTGCTACCCTTTCATGCCATAAAAAACATACTGCCTGAGGCAGCTGCCTCACTCTGCCAAATGGTGGTTGCTGTTGTTCTGTGCCTTCATGTCCTATCTGACTGATGGCGACCTTAAGGCAAACTTACCATGGGGTTTTCTTGGCAAGATGGATTCATCAGGAGTTGCCATCACCTTCCTCTGAGGATGAGAGTGTGACTTTTGCCCAAAGACACCCAGTGCATTTCCATGGATGACTCATGGAAATAGCATAGAAGCAACATAGCCACTGTGAAATAGTCTCAATGTACAACAATGTACAATGTACAACAGTAGGTTGCTTTAGAACCATAGAATCATGGAGTTGGAAAGGGCCTCATAGGCCATTGAGTCCAGTGCAAGATCTCCAACTAAAGAATCCCTAGCTATGCAGCCTCTTTTTGAAGACTTCCAGAGAAGAAGACCCTACTATGTCTCTAGGCAATTGTTTCCATTACTAAACTGCTCTTACTGTCAAAAATCCTCAATCAAAATCTATCCTCTTGAAATTGAAATCTATCCTCTTGAAATGTAAAACCAATAGACTGGTTCTTACCCTCTTGGACAGCAGAGGGTAAGTCATGTTACCCTCAGTCATGCAGTCATGTCATCCCTTAGTCTTCTCTTCACCAAACCGAATAAGCCCAGTTTCCTCAACCTTTCCTCATATACAGTATATTTTTTTGTTCTCCATAGTCATCATCCTCGTTGCTCTTCTGTGAATCTGTTCCAGCTTGTCTGTATCCTTCTTAAAATGAGGCACTCAGAACTGAACACAGTACTGAACACTTCAATCAATCAATCAATCAATCAATCAATATTCTGCTTTTCTCCCTTATGGGACCCAAAGCAGCTTTGTAGAAAAAGCTGCTCTTGTACAGTGACAACACAAGGCACCCAACAGAACTATGAGACTCTGATAATCTAAAATGGAGGGCAGTGGAAAGTCATAAGTGCTCTTCATACAGCAGGAAATCGTCAGTCCAGAGTTTATTCTAACTTTTTCCCGTATTGCAGAAGAAGCCGGAAGGCTGGTACCAAGGAGACACTTCCCTTTAATCTTCCCTACACCATGTTATTTTCTGTGAGCATACACAATGGAGCTAAGCTGTAACCATGCCCTCCAGTAAGCGGGTATGGCCATAACATATGCAGGAGATCCATTGGAATCATTAGTGTCTGTAGCATGTATAGAAAGGTGATTAAGATGGTCTCCCCTACATCTGCTGGATCCAGAAGAGCCCTGATTTCCCTTGCTTCCAGGGTACATGGCTATGGTGTGGTTGTGTTGGAGGCAGCCACACAAAATAATATATGGTGCCATATTGATGGGGGAAAGAAGTTTATTAGCTTCTGTTGGAGTCCAGTACTAGCACAAGATTCCCAATTCTACTAGTGTTTCCTGATTTTTTTTTTCTACCTGCAAAAACTGGAGGCCAGGGCAGGAGGAAAACTCAAATAGGTAAGGGAAAATTTGAATGAATCAAGAAATTAAGAGACTGACAGGAAGGATGGAAAAACAGGAAAATAGGAGAAGAAAAGGAGTGTCTTTCTTTCAGGTGCCTGAGAACCGAGACGCCCTTTGGAGCTCGATTATAACTTTGATTATATATGGTAAACTCTGGCTAATAAGACAGCTTCGTCCAGACATTGACTGAAAACATGTTTGGCACCATGCTTGAGGTGTGATGGCACTGTGGACCAAACCAAAATTAACAAAATGTACAGCATGGTGAAAGTCATTATAAAATCAAATGATGAAAAGTAGGACTATTTAGGTGGCAATGAACCCTCTTACTGTGGCACAAAAGGAGCACTGGGTAAATTTACCAATGCCTGCAGCAATGCATTTGGATCCAAAGCAGCAGAACATCTCCTCCTGTGTGCATTCTGGGTCACAAGTGGAGCAATCAGATATTAATCTCAATATATATTGAGATATTAATCTCAGTAATATGCTATCAATTGCAGAATTGAAAAGTAACAGTAGTCATTTTAATTTTCCATTTCTTTCTCTTTTTTAAATCTATTTGAGTTTATTTATTTTCCAAAAAAAAAAAAAAGCCTTGTTCCTGATTGTAGCCCATATCACTGTCTGCACAAAAACTTACTTCTTGCCACATATCTTATTTTCCTACTGCACAAAATGTGTTGGAATAATACCTGGGATGGGCCAATCTAGTTTATAGGCCTGTCCAAACTACTACAAAAAAAATGGGATCTCTCACAATGGAAAGCCTCATTTATTACAGGCTGGGACTTCCAGAAAAAGTATTTTCAATCCACACAGACCTCACCAGTCAGCTGGAAGGGAATGTAGGATGAAACAAACTGAGTAGGCATAGATTTCATAATGCTATAGACAATTGGCCGATGATAAATTTCTTCTGCATCTTCGCTCTGGAAACCCAGAAGGGCATGCCTTCTTTTTTAAAGGTACAGTATTCTAAAAACAACATCTAGCATAAAGACCCTATGCTCCCCCTCCCATCCAGCAAATACCCTTTTAATCAAAACTAGACAAACACACATTGCTTTCAATGGGTTTTTTGTTGTGATGTATCATAGGATGCTTTTTTAAACAGTTTCTATGTAAGAATGAAATGTTCTCTAGTTATGCTGAGAATTGCCTCTGGGTATTCAGTGAAAAAGGGAGGTCATGTGGATTTAAAAATAACAAGAACTTAACAACAGCACAACCATCAGAAACATGTTCTCTGTCTGTTTTCCCCTTATGATCATCATGCAACCTTGTACCCTTCTCTTAATACTCCCACCCACACGCCAAAATGTCTCCCTATATAAATTTTTCCTTCATACTGCTACATGTATCCAATCTCACTCAGGAGTATTGTTCATCCATGCCCTGAATTTGTAAATGAGCAGAATGTCTGCTACATTGGTCTCTGCCTAAAAACACTAACTAAGCTGAGCAAGTGAGATTTTCCAAGGTAAGAATCTTTGTATCAGGAAGGAGTTTTATGAGGAAATAATGCAGAATTGGATTGGGGGCTAAACAATAGGCAACAGCCAACACCTTCTGTATTAATTTCCCTTGAAAACATGAGTGTATTCCTCAACTTGAGAGACTGGTGATGTTGAAGCAGCAGATTCAACAATAAGGTTCAGAAATGTCAAGTGATACAAACCTTGAGTAAGAAAAACAGTAAATAAAAGAGTATTTAAAAAAAAAGCTAAGAAGCAAGCATTATTTGCACAACCTGACTCTTTGTTCAAAACTTCACTAGATTCTGGAAAGTTCCCATTTCTAAAAGAAACATTGAAGAAGTGTACTTAACACTCCCCTTCCTTTCTCCATAAACATTTTCTTTCTTTCACGTCATTCACCTTCTACAAGCTTTCTCTCTTTGTAAATTGAACATAGGATTATCTCAGCTGTACAGGAACTTCTGCAGTTTTGTAGAACAGTGCCACATTTCCTCAGTAACACATCGTAGCTGCAATTACATACCCTCCAACATTTTACAGATGAAAAGATAGACACAGGTGGCTAAGCAACATCAGATTATGGTCAAGATGGCTAAATGTTTTATGTGGAATAACAGAACAGCTAGGAGAGGCTGTAGCAGTTTGCTTTTGCTTGAATCTACAGGGAAGATTTTGCCTCTCCTCTCCTCTCTCCCCTGCTGAGTTGAGTGCAAACTTTTTTTGCACACTGAATTCAGTTTGCAGCAACTGAAGTAAGACGTAAGCTGAGAACAAAAGGGGAAAGTGGGGGGAAAAGAAAGAAACTGGGACATTTTAAAAGCAAATGAAAAAGTGGAGTGACAGGGAATTAATAGAGACTACCAAATCAGGACAGCTGTAGGTGTACACAATCATATTGATTATGGCTGGTAGAAATAAGACAAGCCATAGTTTATGGAGCTGGCTTGATTTGAGGCAGAATCGGTACATACCATTTAGAGTTGAGGCAGAATTGGTACATACCATTAATTGAAACTGGAATCAAAAGCTGTATAGCTTTCCCTTGCAGCCATGCCACTAAAGCGACAACAAAATATTCAAGCCCAGGGCCCATGTACAAGATGAATAACAGCTGCTTAACCTTTTGCCCAAACCTGGCCAATCTGTGCAGGACTGGCCCTATCATTAGACAGAATGAGGGAGCTACTTCAGATGTAGGGTGTCACATAAGAAAAGCAAATTGTTAGCAATTTCATGTGCTAATATATTGTACTTTTATTGCTTGGAAAGGGAAAAGAGATACTTGTGGGATTTTCTTTTTTGCCTCATGTGCCAAAAGAACTTGGCTGGCTTTAGCTTGTATATGTACTTTTGGCTTGTGCAGGTTAAGAGTGCCATTTGATGCTCCATTTCCGACAGTGAAATGTCTTGAGCCATCCCAGATGTCAGAGGTGCTCCCACCATGCATTTCTTCTACAGACAGTTGATAGTAGCTGACAGAAGTAACTGTGGCTGCAAAGACCAAGCCTTTTCTGAAAGCACCAGACCAGTTCCAGACTGGAACATATAATATAGTACCAACATTACAGACATATATTCTGACCTGATTCATTTTCTCACAGCAGACAATGCATTGGCATTCCCTAGCCAATATCCCAATGAGCATTGTGTTCTGTTGTGCATCGGTCCCTTGTGCATTGGGTCACAATGCACATCTGTCCTGTTGTGCAATGGTCAATTTTCTGGCTTCCCTACATAGTGACATACAAGAACTATTTCCCACATAAGTCCATTTATGAAGATGTAAGTCTCCAAGTGAATTCAACTAAGAATCTCAATGTCATGCTATAGCTGAGGTCTCTCCAGAGAGCTGGAGAAGCCTCAGGTTCTTGAGATGCCCAGTTTCACTGAAAATCTCACCCACTATGAAATTTCTTCATGAATCTGAATCCAATCTGTAGACAGGAGAAACTGTGAATATCAATATTCACAATTTCTCTTGTCTACAGATTGGATTCAGATTCAGGCACAGGCATGTTGGCTAGCAGAAGCAGTCTTCCCCACCCCTTCCTCTCTCCTATCATCTGAACAGTCTACATAGATGATGGGGTGGGGGGAGGAATGACTCTGCTAAATGGAGTGAGCTGTGGCAAGGAAATACCATCCCCCCCCAAAAAAAAAAAAACCTAGCAGATGAGAATCCTGTGAGCAGATTCTTTCCATCTACGGAAGGCAAATCCTGGATCTAATCCAATGAATTCTGCACATATGGTAATTGTCAGTTTTATTCCAGCTTTACATTTATTTTAACCCAGAAATCTGGAAAAAGTTCACCTAGAAATTCTGCTTTGAAAAGATGACCTAAAATCTTCTTATACTCAGTCAGAATCCTGTTGGCGAGATACACCCATATGTCCCATTTTCAATGGGACACAGGGGGCTGTTCCATGGATGGACAACTGTGTGGGGCCTAGGAAACATTTTTTTCTTCCAGATCCCCATGGAAGGCATCCCCCCTAATCAAGTGTATTGTCTCTCTTTTCCTTTGCAGTCCCTCTCAAAATGGAAACAAGAAGTAACATTGCATCACTTCCAGTCACCATTTTGAGAGTGTCTACAGAGGAAAATGGAAGTACAGGTTTCTGGGGTGCTTATGGTGGTGGACTGGGGGAATTTTCTCATGTTCTTACCTTTGAGGGGCTTGCTACAAGATTTGGGGACATAAATTGTACAAAATTGGTTTAATGGGAGGTTGGGAGTTTGGAGGACTTGAGGGGGTGCAGGAACCACCAAAGTAACCTTCACACACCTCTGGGCTATTGTCTAGCTTCTTGGAACCTGTACAAAACCCACCACTCCTCCAGAAACTGCCATGTCCTACAGGACCTCTGCTACAGTAAAGGAGGGAGGTGAGGAAAAGAAGTGACCAGCAGCAGAGACTGTTGATAAAAAAAGTAGCCTGCAACTGGAAGAGTTTATTACTTTGTAATTTGTGTGTGGATTTGTTTTTTTAAAAAAACTTTTTTTAAACATCTTTTTTTTTTCTGAATCTATGACTGAATTAAGGTTGCTTTCCAAACCTGAAATCTTATTTCTTATTTCTCTTTTCTAGATCCCTGCAAAAAGTAACAAAAAACTATTGCACTGGAGGACTCGTTCTCTTTTTTCAGACCTTTTTCAATAAGTCAGCTATCTTTTCTGCCTCCCCGCTCCCACCCCAAACCAATATCTTCAAGATGATATCCCTAAAAGGAGCCAGAAAGATCATTACTATATACAGGAAAGGCAAGAGCAATTAACAATGGCAAAGACTACTCGGTAAATAAGTGCTTCCTATACAGGACAATTATTACAAAGACCTCTGGGATTTAAACTAGAAATCGCCTCACTCTGAACAGTTTGTGTACAAGGCGGGAGAGGTGAGTTTCCAAGCTTCCAGACTATGAGAGAAACAAGAGCCGCTTCAGACTTCACCTCTGTCACTTTAAATCAACAAAACAATCATGGCTTAGAACTGCCAGGTATGACTTTCCATACCTTCAGTGAAACATATTCAGGGGTACCCATGTTGGCCATGCAGGAAAACGTAACAAAATACAAAATCCACAAAACAGCAATAGCTTTATTGGACCGACTAAAAAGCACAAAATGCATCATGCAAACTTTTGAAGTCTACTGGCTTCTTCAACATTTTCTGCTTAAGAAAATTACTGGTAGCCTCCACAGGACAAGCCAGCACAGCTTGGACTGCAAGAGAAATTACTTTACTGTTGCTAATGCAGTTGAAATTGGATTGCCTGGATTTTACTGCTTTTTCTTTCCCAGGTCTCATATGGCCAAAAAAGAGAGAGCTGCCTCTGCTCATATTGACATCCCTCTACAGCATCTTAATTTACAATGGAAGAACATCTTGAGACAGAATGTAGGCCTGTGACTAATATCATCATTTTTTTCTTCTTCTCCCATATGATTTTTAACACCTTTGCCTGCTGAAGAGGCCAGGGAAACTTTGAAAGCTTACATGATGTATTTTGTGCTTTTCTAGTTGGCCCAATAAAGATATCACTGTTTTGTGGATTTAGGAGTTTGCCATACCTTGAAGGGTGAAACAACTCCCTAACAGTTGAATGTTCATCTCTTAAGTAGAAGAGGATGCAGTGAGCTGTCCTGCAAAATTTTTCCTCCTGAAATTTGCTACCTACACTTTTTTTTCCCTTTTGGGGTAAAACACAACTGCTAGCAAAAGAAAAAAAATAAGAAACCCCCACTTCTGAACTGTTTGAATTTTTGTTCCCATTCATTAGATGTAGGTAGGTATTGTTTATCCCCATTGCAAAAGGACAGCTGACAAAAAATGGGCTCTAGGAAAAACTCTTCTATCTTCTTACCAGCTAAGAGGGAATTATTCAAAAATGAGTCACTTCCTGAAATTTAAATTCACAGCAGCTTGAGAAACTGTGTAGCAAAAATGCAAAAATATCTCTCTGCAGATCTATTGAATTTTGGGTCTGCTTAGGGGAAAAAAAACACCTTTTGGTTACCTCATGGAATTATTGCGGTTATGGTGATGGTGGTTTGCATTTCTATCCCTCTTTCAGGGCCCTTTCTGCACCCTACCTTTCTGTGAAGTCGTCCAGTGGGGATCCCAGCAGTGGCTCTGCTGGGAGGGGAGTGCAGCAGCAGCACTTTGCTCTCTACCAGCTGGTTCCCTGCAGAAGGGAGCACGAAGACCATGCCGCTTCCTTCTACAGTGTAGCTGGGTACTTTCCCAGGCTGCATTGAAACAAGAAGCACAGCCATCACACTTCTGTAGCTTCCACAGGACAGATAAGTGTGGGATGGTAGCACAATCGTGTGTCATTGATGGGGAAAACCCACCAAAGATTTAATCCGTGATCACGTTGCCTGGGGACAAGAGAAGGATGGGGACCATGATGACATCATGCAGGAACATTGTTGCAGTCCCAATCTTCCCCTGTTCCCCTTGTAGTGTGCTGCATTAAGGTCCCAGATTACAAATAGTGCTGAATGGAGCTAACAGTGGGTTCCTCTAAATGTGTCAGGAGGTTGCAGGATTCATCTTTGTAAATCTTGTTTTTTAAAATAATGATGATAATGATATCCAACTGCCATTTCTGTTGTCCTGAACTATTTTCTGGCATATCCTGACACCAGCTGAAACAATTTTATCCCCTCCCTGAGTGGGTCTCTTTTTAAAGCCTCCTTAGTGTCTCCTTTTTTTAAAAAAAAGTTCAAGTTGTAGTGCTATAGTGCATCAGGACATCAGTGAAAGAGCATTTTTGCACTATAACTTTAAAATATTTTTAAGAAACAGATAACCAGAGAATTTGCCCTTCAAATCATAGGACTGCCCAGCAAAATGTGCCCCCCTGGTGAAAAAAAAAACTCTTTAAAAGATTTGGAGGAATCCTGTTGCAGATCCAAGAAAACTCTACAAACAGCCCCACAAAATAATAGAAAAAAAGATAGACAGGAGTTGATGACAACTGGCAAATCCTGGGAAAACTCAAGAGCTATATCGTGATAACTCTAACTTCTTTAGATCAATCTGGAAGAGCTGAGTATCCTCAAAAATAGTTTGAAAGTGAAGAACGCTAAAGTCATTATAATAAATGAAACTGTTTACATGGCCAACTTGAAAATCTAATCTCTGTGAATTATTGGTTTGGTCAGGTAGGTGGGAAACCTACATAAGAGATTGTTCTTGCTGTTTCAGTTCAGAAGAAGAAAGAGGGCTGGAGAGGAGAGGATCTGCACTTGCCAGGGATAAGGATGAGGCCCTTCTCACCTTAAATAAGATGGTAGGATTTTCAGTTACATAATTAGGAAAGGACAAAAGAGTAAAGGCCATATTGGCCATTTCTGCACAGGGCGAGGGAATCGCTCCGTGCCGCTACTTACCATATCTTCTGGCAGTCTGGTCCGGTCCAGGGTGATGTTACTGCAGTTTAGGCCTACTTGGAGATACCTCCAGATATCATTTTGATATCAATAATTTGGCTCTCTTCCACCACCCCTCTCCACGTGTTTGTGAGGCCCCCAGACAAGCACAGAACTAGGCTCGGCCACTAATTGCTGAACATTCCATTCTCCACCCAGGCAAGCCAGAAACACCCAGATCCTTCCTTTAGGAGACCTCTCTGCAAACACCCTTATTATGTATGCACGCTGTTTGCAAAGGACTCCCTGCCCTGAGCAGACAACCTGGAAAGCTGAATACTCAACTGCCAAGCACTGAGTATTTGCATACTGTCTACCTCTTTGTCAATTTGGACTCAACTTAATCATGCTAAATTCTGACCTTTCCAAAGCTTTGTCCCACTCCTAAAACGGCTTGTTTTCCCCAAGTAAGGCATCGTCTGCAGTCACATTTCCCTCTATAAAAACCCCTGATTCTGAAACCATCCTCAGATCGCTCCCAAGTTCCAGGCCGCCTTGCTGTCACTTTGCTTGGCGAGCTTCCCCTCAGCTCCACGTGCTGAGCCACATCGAACCCCAGCATCGCTGTCTATTCTTTCCAGGCTTCAGGAACAGGTTTCGTATCACCCGAATCAACTATCCCTCTGAAAATCCCGCTATCATACTCACACCTTTATTTTCTTTAGTTATCTGTGTGCGTGTGTTGCTTACATTGTGTGCCTATTTAATAAAGATCATTCATTATTTCCAACATGGTTTGCTTCTTGACTTGGCCTGGCCCCATAAACATTGGGTTACAAGATCCTGCTGCATTACCCTGCCTTTCGTAGTGCCAACCAGTGCTCTTGACTAATTTCCCCATCTTGTGTAAGGTTATTTAGGTGTCCCTCCCGGGACCCCCAGTAAACAGGGTAACAGAGAGGAGGAGCAGTGCGTGGTTGTCGCTCCGCACTGCTCTGGCATCCAAAATGGCAGCTTCTGGCTGGTTGTGGGTCTCGACCAACTGATGAAGCTCGCCAGCCTAAAGCCCACCCTCGGCAGATCAGGCTCGCGTTGGTGTGAGCCTGCGAATCTGCACAAGGGAGCAGGCTCGCAGTGGCGCTCTCCATGCTTTTGAAAGACTGGAAAAATCAGGTCTTTCAAAAGCACTCTGGAGGACCTCTTGGGGTTGTTCCGGAGTGGACTGAGGTGCAGATCTACGTTAAGTAGTCTGGACCCAGTCCACTCCAAGGTGCAGATGTCCTCCGTGGAGCACGCACTGCACCGTTTTAAATACTCCGTGTGGAAATGGCCATAGTGCAAATTGTGTGATGCATTTGCACCTATTCTATATTCAGGGCTTTGAAGTTTGCATCCAAGATTGCAACACTCCTGAGCAGCCCGAGTAAAAGAGTCCTACAAACAAGGTCTACACCGATGTCCCATTGGATGAATGGGAACCTTGGGACATTGGATATGTATTCAATTTAGTATATAATTTGTTGTGTGGTGGTGGGTTTTTTTAGTGAACTTAACTATGACTGTGTTTGAAATGTTCATAGTTGGTCCCCACAGAACACAGAAATAGGTACAAAAAGGTATGTCTTCACACCGCTTACTAAAGCAGCAACACATTTATTCTCACATCATGTGGATTCAACAACAGGCCAGGGCAGCATAGCAAAATTGAGTTTTAATCTGTTCTCAAAAGAAACAGAAGTATGTTTCAGAACTTGGACAGCCTTAGGTCTTTTAGATAAAGATCAATAGTACTCAGAGGAATGGTGCTTTTGGATGAAGGCTCTATTGTGTGAAGTTTACTATCTCATTCATGGAAATGTGTGAAGGATCTAGATGACACTACATTCTATTTTTAACCCTTTTTCTCCACAGCTCAGGACTGGCCTCAGAAATTTTGCTGGAAAGAACAAAATGGTTCCAACTCAACAGGAAATTAAATTAAATCAATTTCTTCAACACTCATAGTGGTATGAAATATTCTACCACACCTGAAGGCAGCAGTTTAGCTTAACTTAGTGGATGCTAGGCAGGCCACGGTGCATCACTCTCTCCATCTCTCTCTATCTGTTACCTGAGGTAGCTACTCTGAGAAGGTGCTGCCAGAGCTTCTTCTATGTCTTTTCTTACCAGATGAAAAAACTCCTTTCAGGAAGAAGAGATGGAATAGCTGCACAGTTGCCTTTTGACTATTAGCACTTAGTCAGATCAGAAGCTGGAGAAGCTTTTGAGGCTAACCCCGTTCAAAACAAGAGAAGATTAAAAACAAAACTTCTGGTATTATAAAATATAATATGATAAGAATAAACACCTCCACTCACCACCAACAAAGTGATGTTCTTCCCTGTATGGCCATTTCTGCCCTACGCTGTTATAGCACTATTATTCCACTTTCCACATCCTGTGGAATTCTGGGCTTTGTAGTTTCCTGAGGCCAAAGAGCTCTCTGGCTGAGAATTCTAAATGCCCCTCTCTAAACTGCAAACCCCAGGATTCCATAGGACGTTGAAAGTGGAACAATAGCACTGTAACAGTATAATGCAGAAATGGCCTCTGCCCGTTCCACCTCCATGTTTTTTCAAGCTGTATGCTTGTATATAGTCTCTGGAGGACAAAGACTTCAGGTGATTAGATTCAATGTTTATGGTCCATACAGTCATGAGTGTAGAATATGTGTTATGTCTGCTTGCTTAGACGAAGATGGGGCTGAGAACACTCTACAAAGAAAAGATATTATGTGTGTATGAATGCTCAGGATCATCTCAGTAGTGAGAGCACATCTTATATGATGAAATTTGCAAATCATTGCATGGGGTCTCTTGATAACCAAGATCCCAGAACTTGGAGAGCTGTTGCCAATCAAAAAACCAGAGTGACAAAATGCACCTGAGTCTAGAGAAGGTCGCTTCAGATGTCATTAAAGCACTTGATTTAAACATCATTACAGAACTATTACACCTCTCCAGAATCCTGAAATTTAAACAGGGGCAGCCATGGTAGTCTGCTGCAGCTAACACAACAAAGAGACCTGTGAGATCCTGAAGACTAAAACATTTATTAAGGAATCAGTTTTTGTGGACTACCACTCACTTCATCAGATGCATAAAGTATCTGGATAAAGTGGTATCCAGAATTTCAAGTATTTCTAGAAAACAAAAACTGACATGCTTTTACATGTCCTACTCCAGGTATATAAATAATGTTAACAATTTTTCTCATCCTTGAAAGGATAACTCAAATATGTATTAATTTTTTAATATATTGCTTATTATTATTATTATTATTATTATTATTATTATTATTATTATTTCTTGTTGTTGTTGTTGTTGTTTTTATTTTTGTTGGGTTTGGCACCAGGGAGAAAAAAAATAGCAAACTTGGGTGCAAAAACATGTTTCATATGCAAAATAGTCCTTTTTGTATAATGTTGTTTCAAATGAATGAAATTTCTCTAGAAAAAAAATGCTCACTAATGAGAAAAACCATCAAAAAATGAGCAAACGCACTCCTAAAATGCATTTGTTTGTTTGTTTGTTTAATACCCTGCATTTCTCCCAGCAATAGGTTCAAAGTACTTTACTAAAAATGTAACACAGCTCAGCTGACATTGTTACTTACAAAGATTAAAAACAAACAGAAAACTATCTTCTTTAAAAAGCATATACTTAAAATAGTTTAAAATACATTTTAAACAAAGATAAAAATTTTAAACAAAGATAACAAAACTACAGCACACCCCATTCAAAACATTCTTCTGCCAACCAAACTTCCCATGACATCTTGCTTATTTTAAAAGCCTTAAATAGGACGTTTATTTAGGAGGTATAGACATCCACTTGATTGGAAATGCTTAAATTTGGTGCATATGACCTGAAAATATCCAATTAAGACTGAGAAACAAGACCCATACTCAGAAGTAAGTCACTCAGAAGTAAGTCCCATTGAGTTCAGTGAGGCTTGCTCTCAGGTAAGAGTGCTCAGAACTGTACTACACGATGAAACTCCAAAAGTAGCTCTGTCATCTTTGAGTAAAAACCAAATTCAGTGCTACAGAACTCCATGTCTAAGAACTTTCATCATGGATGTGTAGTGTGAACCTCTGGGTGGAGGGGCTGGACATTAAATGAATTCTGCAGCACTTCTGTTGAAGGCAATGTTGTACCTCTGGTTCCACAACTCTGCTTCAGTGATCTTGAACTGAGTGCAGATATTGTATATCAGACAAGACCATTTCTGGAGAGGAACTTAAAACTCCTGTAAGACACCAACAGTACTGCAGCCCTGGATTAGCATCACTAACATGGCATGGCATGGTCAGGTTCTACAAAGCTCTCCATCCAGTGAGTGGATATGACATTTAAGGAATGTTGGACGAAACAAAATGTCCAAAAATCTGGCTGATTCTATCTATAAGCAGGCTTTCTTTCCAAGACAGAGAATTGTTAAGATACCAATTTACACAAGTAATCTCCTCTCAATATACAAAAAAAGTGTGCTGTAACTCGAAGATCTGTCCATTGCCTTGGTCAAATAACTGACTGCTGAGTTGACTTATAGCAACGATAGAAATCAACAAAGCATTCTTTGTATTAGGAAAGCTGTAGACTAAATTTCATGGGGGTTTTTTAAAAATCAGATGAAGCCAAATTGCTAGCCTCTCTCATAGCAAAGAATCATGCCCAACTTGGTGTGTGTTAACTACATTCCCATCATCCCCATCTAGCAGTGATCATCTGGCCTGGGCTGATGCAAAGTGTGAGCCAATACAACTGGAAGGTGCAAAAGGATTAGAAGCTACTACTCCACTATAGACCAAGCAAGCTGCCTATGTGATGGATAATTGGTCACCAGATGATCCATTGCCCAACCTGTTTGAATCAGGAGTGGGCCACAATTCAGGAAAAAATCAACAGCAAATAAATCGCTATCATTCCCATGTTTAATTCCCCATCAATGAAATAAGTGAGATATCCAAGGAAATTGTGCCCACGGACTGCCAAGTAAGAGGAAGGTTAGCAGCAGCAGCAGCCAGAAAAACTCTGTTCTTCAAGAATGCAAGCTGTGTTTAATAGCACCGCATACATTACACTTGGTTGGAGATAAAGGGATATGTGATGTGTGTGTGTGTGTGCGCGCGCGCGTGTGCGTTTCCCCCCTCTCCTCCTGCCAATGCCGTACTAGAAAGGAAATAAGGTGGGTGTTGCACATTGCTTTTATTGAAAGGGCAGGAATCTACTGAGGAAGCAACCACTGGAACCTCCTATCTCTAATAAGGTCTGTCAGGAGGCCAAAGTTTCAGTCCAATATAATGCGCCTTATTTTTATTTTTTTTAAAAAGTACTACATCTACCCAACTGCATTGCTTACTTTCTGCGGCTAAGCCAGAGGGATGCACACAGTAAGATCTTTGTCTCATTTCAGGGAGGATGCAGGATAAAGATTCTGTGCCAGTAATCTTCCTTGGATTAATGGTTTCTCTTTTATCTGCTGTATTTCTGCTCAGATGTCTTTGCTCTGAATGAGTCAGTGGAATGCAAATGATGGGTACAGTCAGTCTGAAAATATTTAAATCTCGCTTTCCACTGCACTGCAGGTTTGCGCTATATATATATATATATGCTGAAGGAAGGGCAGATGAAAATTATAGATATAGCAATAATGCAAAAAAGAATAACAAGGTGGTGGTCCAAATGAAAATAGACTTGTTTTTCCTTCTCATCTCCTCTTTTTGCTCCCTGCTCCCCCTCCCTCCATAACTCCACACTTCTTCATTTTATAAATAAGATCAACATTTAAATGCTTGGTATTACAGAGGATGGGATGGGAGTGAATCAACAATGTTCCTTGTCTGAGACGCATACATTTGACAAGAAGGCATCTGTTGAAATGAAAAACTGATTTTATTTCAGCAGCTAAGCGACAAATCTTCATTACTCCATGAGAGGAGTTCCAGATATGGTACTGTTTTTTAATTCTGACCGAAACAGCAAGTAGGTGGTTCAAGGCACCTAGGTTTTTGTTTTGTTTTGTCGTCTGATGGATTTGCATTTTCCTCCTTGTCTCGTTCCTTGATACGCTTCAGGCTTTTTCTGCTCCTTTGTTGTTTCAGCTTTTATTCTGAGCAAGTTGCAGGCTTTTAATCATTCACTAGAGACAATTAATTCCTTTAGTGATTTGGGCTGCAATCCTGGGTACACTTACCCAGGAGGGACTTATTCCTGAGTAAGCTTGCATTGTAAGGCTACAGTCCTAAGAATTCTTACCTGAAAGTAAACCCCAATTCAAAGCAACAGGACTTACAGGAGTCATGCTTATTGCCATTGTCACAGGTAACGTGATATTAGTGCAGAAAAAGCTAAGGTGTGAAAGGAACACATAAATATACATGCATACACCTTCTTGTAAGTCAAACCTATGCATGTTCAACCCTAAGTGTGCATTATTATTTTCTATTTCCTTCAGCAACTACAACATGTAACACCTCTTTAACTTCCAATTAAACAAACCTATTAGGATTTGGCTGTAAGAGATAGCTTTCAGGTTGAAAAGGTAAGAGGGGGGTGGTATTTATATGCAAGAAGTTTGGTGTCTCTACATAGCAAACAATCCAGTCCACTGTCTCAAGCACAGACCTATAATAAAATACATTGGAGATGGGTGATTGCTCTTCAGAGCACATGCTTTGCATGTGTTAAGGGCCCAGTTTCCATTCCTGGCATTTTCATTTTAAAAAATCTCATCTAGCAGTCCAGGCGGCCTCTTTGCTTGTGGACTCAATGGACTGAATATTGGATTGCATCAGTTTAAGGTGGCTTCCTGTGGTGAGACAGAAGAAGAGCATCAACGCAGCATGGTGCAGAGAATATGCCATGGAAGCTGTTATTTGGTATGGGTAGGTTGGCCACCTCCTCAGAATTTTACAGGCTTGACCAGAGTTCCATCCACCTTATATACAGAGCTTGGAAAGTTACTTTTAAAGAGAATAATGATAATGGCACATTGAAGCCATCTATAACTAAGCAGTGGATGGATGATGCTCTGGTAAACATAAAATCATTCTACAACAGCTCACACAGGGATGGTTTCAGCATGTCGTTGTATTGATTCTTCTTGAAAGAATCTTTCCAAGTGCTGCCCTGGTGCCCTAACCAGAATTAGGGGATATGACACCTGGCAGGAAAAAACCCAGCCAAGCTGTGTTTAGTGTTCATTCAGACATATGAGCTGTAAGAGGTGCATAAATGTATGCTGTGACATCACATGGACAGTAGATGTGTTGGTGTACCATGCACAAGTTATGAATACCAGGTGCTATGAATGCAAGCTTTCTGTACTGCTGTCTGTCAAGATGCATGTGAACATGAGTGTTCAATGAGGCCATTTGCACCCTACACTGTTATACCTTATGGTTATTTTTAACTGCTTACTTGGAATATGGGCTCTTTTACTGGTTATTGGCCTTTGAAATGCTAAATCTCCTCTCTATTGTTCTGGAGGTTGTGAAGTCATTAACCTGCAAATTCTCCTCAACTAGGCAAGCTAGTTCTTCTGAAGGTTATCTTATTCCACAATGCCACCTCCATAAGGCTCTAACTCTGTTAATATTCCAATATTTCAGCAACTGCTGTTTCAAGACTTATATCTCCTTTCACTTGCAAAGCATCAATTATTGGAGAGCAGTATTTTGGAAGACTAGCAATAAACAGTCCAACCTTCTAAGCTTCTGGGACAGATACTCCAGGACTCTGAAGTCCAGCCAGTATAGACATGAATGTGTTAATATGTTCATTTAAAAACCAAGGCCTCTTTAATTTTTATTTACAGGCCACACAACTAGTAAAATCTGTGTACTTCTGCTTGGAGAATCATATAATTCCTTAACTTGTCCCATATTGCTTTTACATTGCTTAAATTCCAAATGTGATAAATTAGACTGGTATCTACTGTCAGGCATATGTAAGCTTTTGCACTTTCATCATTTATATTAAATTGTTTCTGAGATTCTCCTGCCTCTGTAGGTCTCTGCATTTTCACAACATCAAGCAAGCCCATTGTAGTTAACTACATTTCAATATCCAAAGTTTTATAATTACTGGCTTTTTGCTGCTTCTCCATGTTGAGAACTAGACTGGGATTAGCAACTGCCATTGTTGCTTAATCACCTATCATTAAGTAGGAATGCCGGGACTCTTTGCAGGTTTGATGAATCAGCAGCAACAATGTGGTTTCCACATTGGATTCACACTGGAGCCCAAAACCCAAATTTGTTGGATTAGAAATAGATTCCCAGGGTGCTGGCCCCTTTTCTGGGAAAGATGAAGACTGGTTCAATTAAGACTGAGGCCCTTTCCACGCCCCACCTTTTCCTGAAGTTGTCCAGTAGGGATCCTGGCAGCTGCTTTGCTGGGAGGGGAGCACAACAGAAGTGCTCCCTTCCACACCAGCTGTCTCCCTGCAGAAGGGAGCACGATAGCCATGCCTCTTCCTTCTGCAGCACATCCAGGTACTTTCCCAGGCTGCACTGGGGCAGGAAGTGCAGCCATTGCACTTCTGCAGCTTCTGCAGGATAAGTAAGGCCCTTACCACACGGGGTCATTAAGGTGGGCCAATGCGTCTTGCCATGGAGGTCTTCTACACCTTGGAGCGGACTAGGTTTATTTACCTTTGTTCCACACTTAATTCTGACTAAATGTGCCCCCATGTGGTGGTAAAGTGCACTATTTGAAAACCGGAAGAAATCGGTATTCCAATTTTCCAGATCGATCCAATTCGTACTTTCACAGCGGTGCAGACATGTACATTCACGCCAATGCGAATTGGTGGTCAGGGGAGGGCTCATGGGAAGGGCCAGGGGGTAGTATGAACTTACGCACGTACGCAATGACGTACTAAACCATGCCAAAAAAAAAAAAAGGGCCAATCACAGCCGACGGGGCAAGGTGAGGGGAGTAGCAGGAGTGGCCATGGCAGAGGCAGTTTGGATTCATGAACTCACACTCCTCCAAATCAGAATGGAACATATGCAGTAGCTGTACAGAAGGAAAGGAGGGAAAGTCCACCTTGTTTCGAGCCCAGAAAATCCAGTGAGAAATGGCATGAACTGATCCACCAGCCTTGTGCGGAAAGGGCCTAAGTCTGAGATGATGGTGAAATCATGTCATTGATGGGGAAAACCCATCAATGATTTAATCCCTGATCACTCCATCTGGGGACAAGAGAAAGACAGGACTGCAACGACATCATGCAGAAGCGCTGTCACGATCCCGTCCTTCTCCTGTCCCCATTGTGGGATGGGATAGTGCTGCAGAAAGAGCCTCAATCTCCTTTAGCAGAGTTCACAAGTGGAAGCACTGCATCTCTTGGGTCTCTCTAGATTTAGCAAAGTAAGGCAAACAGCATGCAAGTTTCATAGCTAAAAAACTTTACTAATTACTTGTAACGGTTCATTCAAACATGTATACACGTAGTGTCTAAGTACTAACTAACTATAGGAAAGTTTCAAGATGAGGAGGAGCAGCTCTGCAGAACCTGCTCTCACCATCTTGAGGGAAGAAGAAGAGAGAGAGACAGGTAAAGAGGAAGGAGTTTTTATGTGCTTGCAAACATAGCTGGAAGGCCCTTTGGTCACATGATATGGTCGCTTAGATATATCCCCGCAGTGGCTGACTGAGCAAATAGGAAAAATTCTAGAGACAGTGTGTATAGAGCCATGCAGGAGACCCTCAGTGTCTAAAGCCCCATTGCTTTAATATCCATTGTGTGAAGTGGTGTTAAAAAGAATGTTTGGTTGGGAAGCATTTTCCAGCAATATGTACAGATTATGACTAGGGTTGTCACATTTCATGGTGTTGGCTGAAGTTTCAGGGAACTGAATCTGCCTCCTCGGGCTTAGAGACAATCTTAGGGAAAGCAGCAATAGGGGAGAAGGCTGGTTTGAGTTTTGTATGCAAGGTGGCTTTCAAGCAAGAGTGGACAACCATGGTGGGTCTGGAATAGCACTTTAATAACCCTGGGCCAGATGGACTACCAAAAATATAAAGCAAAAACTACAAAGTAGATGGAAGTCCACTTCTGATTTTCAACAGCTATTTTTTTAATACAATACCTATTTCAAAAATTAAGTTGTTGAACCAGGAGGTTTCCAGCAATTCACCTCTTTTGGGGTCAGAAAAAAGGTTGATCTTGGAATTGTGGAGATGTTGAGGGTCAAAAAATCATTTAGGGGAGTGCACACTTTGCCCACCCCTTGCTTTAAAGTGTGAGCATTCCTTTCCAGCCATTCCCAGCATGCACCAGGGCTCCATGGCTCAAGGTGAAGGCGTCTGTGTGTCATATTGTGCTTGTCCAATGCTGGTGCACCAAAAAGCCAGAAGCAGGGGGAAAGCCCTGGAGGGAGGTGCACTTGGACCCATTCTGGAACAAGGCAAGGAGAAGAGCTCCTGCATCACAACTGTCTTTTTGCACAAACCCAGGGTGGGGAAAAAATTCCAAATGCAACCTTTGTGCTGTTGATGAGGCACAAGATGTGAACCCTGGCAGGAATAGCAACTACTGATGCAAGCTGTAAGGCACATTTTTCTTGCTGCAGAAAAATCTTTTAACATTCTCCTCCTCCCAGGCTCTAGGTTGCCATGCTACCTGGCATCATCAGCCCTTTCCGCACCACCCTCCCAACCTGTCATGGGGATGGGAGAAGGACGGAACTATGACAACACTTCTGCATGACTTTGTCACAGTCCCGTCCTTCTCCCATCCCCAGGTGGTGCAATCATGGTTTAAATTGTTGATGGGTTTTCCCCATCAAGACCCACAACTGCACCACCATTGTGGACTTACCTGTCCTGCAGAAGCCAGAGAGGGCAGTGGCTCTGCTTCCTGCCCCAGTGCAGCCTCAGAAAGTACCTGGCTGGACTGTGGAAGGAAGAGGTGCGGCCATTGTGCTTCCTTCACTATGGAGTCAGCTGGTGTGAAGGGGAGCAATCCTCTCATGCTCCCCTCTTGGCAGAGCTGCAGTTGGGATCCCCACTGGACATCTTCACTAAAAGGTAAGATGCAGAAAGGGGCATCATCATCATCATCATTATTATTATTATTATTATTTATTACCCCCCTCCTCCTCCTTCTTTTTCCAAGGCTGGGACTCAAGATAGTTTACAACAGTTAAAAGAAGTATAACTTAAAAATACACAATATAAAAATACCAAATACAAATATTTAAGATATCATCAAACCATCCATAAAATTAAGGTCAGTTTAAAAAGCATAGCTCTTAAAATCAACAAATAAAACCCAGACAGACAGTGCAGCACAGTTTTATAAGGCACAGTCCCCTTGAGCAATCAGTCTCCAAAGGCTTGCCAATTTTTTTTTAAATGTCTTAATCTGCCTATGGAAAGGTACCAAGGGAGGTGCAGTCTAACTTCTCTCAGAACGGAGTTCCAAGCCCTGGGAGCAGCCACTGAGAAGGACCCCTCCCATGTTCCAAGCAGATGTACTTGTGAACGGGGAGGGACAGAGAGGTATGTTACTGGACTGTAAGTCCCAGCATCCTTTATCATGCTCCACGCTGGTTAGGGCTCATGAGAGTAGCAGTCCATCTGGTTGGACACAAATTATCCACCCTCAGTCTGTGTGAAAAGGAGGTCCGTCTAAGTAGGTAGCTCCATGAGCTGTTATGGCTAAAAGCTGTCCTCTATTGTTGTAATCAACCTGCCTAATCCTTTTTAAAATATACCAGTAGAAAGAAATAATAGTTTCTACAATATGTACTCTTAGGCCATTTCCGCACTACACTGTTATAGCAGTATTCCACACCCTGTGGAATTCTGGGGTTCATAGTTTATTGGGGCTAAAGAGCTCTCTGGCTGAGAAATCTAAATGCCCCTCGCTAAACTGCAAACCCTAGAATTCCACAGGATGTTGAAAGTGGAATAATAGCACTATAACAGTGTAGTGTGGAAATGGCCTTAAAACAATCACAACACTTCAGTGACAGGACAGTGAAAACAGTTGTTTGATGATGATGATGATGATGATGATGATGAATGATGATGATGATTATGGTGAGGTTCTCTTGTATTTTCTCTCCAGCATATTGTTTTTACATTTTTCTCAAGGGACCCATTCATAATACAAAGACACAATAAAATCTAAGAGAGCAAAATCTCATCTATCCTTTGTACTTGAAGAAGGCTCTCATATCTGCATACCTGCCCTTGATTCATTTAATCCGTAATTTCCATTTTAGGACTGAGTCTAAATTGCAGGCCTCATGGCCATGTTTCTTCCACTGCACCATCATTTTTCTCTGATGAAGAATTCTGAAAAACCCAAAACCATACACATTGTTTGTTCTTAGTGAAAGTATTGCCCAACTTCACATTTTGGTTTTCTTTCCAGTATACAGCCATTTTGTTTTCCATGACTAGGGTTGCCATATTGAAAACTGGAGAGGGTTCATGTGCATTTGATGATTGTGTAGAAGAGGGAATTTCAGCAGGTAACAGCTCTTCTATACAACCATTAAAGGTACAAGAGCACTCTCCAGTTTTCCATCTGGCTACTCTATCCTCAATTCCTATCCTTTTCTTCCAATTCAGTTATTGCATAAGGTGTTTATCTGTTCTTATATATAGATATGTCTCAGCAGAGGATAGCTTTCCAATTACATTATCTGCCATAGAACAATATTTAGAAGTAAAGAATGCAACAGAACTATTCTACTGGCTTGTCTGAAGTAGTCTGCTGTTGCTTACATGGAACCAGAGATAGATGAGTGGAGAAGGTATTCTTTCTGAAAAGTATCTAGAAACTTAAAAAATAAATTAGTTCAATGAGGCATTAGACAGGATAATTTTGATAAAATCAGGTGCTGACAGTGTTAAAGGACAATGATAAAGGAAACTAGCCTTGGTGTCATTTAATTGTCACTGTTGCTGACATAAAATGTGGTGTTTTCCAGCATACTGATCTCTCAAGATTTGCAATACATTCTAAATGGAATTCATCTGGCAGAATCTATAAGCACAGTCTGAATGTCAAAGTCCGCCAGGGTTCAGTCCCATTGGCTATCACAAAACTAAAAGAGCACTTGAAGTAACAACAACTTGGAGGATATGAAGAGTATGTACAATACTATTTGAAACAGTTGACCCAAGGCAAGTGCTACTTATCACATTCCAATTCTAGTAGGGTTCAGAAAAATTACTTTTTTGGACTGTAACACTCAGGGCCTTTCCACACTACACTGTTATAGTGCTATTATTCCACTTTCAACATCTTATGGAATCCTGGGGTTTGCAGTTTAGGGAGGGCCATTTAGAATTCTCAGCCAGAGAGCTCTTCGGCCTCAGCAAACTACAAACCCCAGAATTTCACAGGATGTTGAAAGTGGAATATAGTACTATAACAGTGTCATGAGGAAAGAGTGTCACAGCCTCAGAGTGTCACAGCCAACATGAACATTTGTCATGCTTGCTAGAGAATTCTAAGAACTGGTGGTCCAAAAAACAAACGTTACTCATTTCTGCCCTAAATTTAGCCAACGTAGATTAGTCTTCTTCTCCCCAACAACTGCTTTTCTATGTACAAAGACTTCTCCCTCCCGCCGTCTCTCTCTCTCTCTCCCCCTTCTCTCTCTTTGTATGTGTGTGTGCATGTGTGTGCATTAGATAAATCAGCAGCCAGGCAGTTTTACTTGGAACACCACAGCCCCTATAGTTTGTCCCTAGTTGCACTGAGGTGCCATCTCCTTTAGACATTTTGGACAAAAGAGAGGATTTATGGATTTATAGACTTAAAAAACTCTAACATCTCATAGTCTCAACTTAGAGGATAATACCATCATCCACTAAGAATGGTGATAACAGAATATTCTTAAGTGACACCTTGTATGCAGCTTAATTTCATCTTTGGCAACTGGAGAAGGCGGAAACTTCGATGTTTTGCTCTAGACCAGTGGTTCTCAACCTTTGGGGGTCGAACGACCATTTCACAGGGGTCGCGGCTCCTCAGTCCTGCCCCCCCTTTTAAAAGAAGGTGGCCTCACAGCCAATGGGAGCAGTCCTTCTGAGACCCCTGCGCTGGGAGGAGGGGAGAGAAGGCATGCTGGGCATTTCCCCATCTTTCCCTGCCTGGTGGGAAAGCACTGGAGGAGCCTGAGATGGCGCCGGAGGTGTGAAGAAATGGAGGAGAGAGCTGGAGCCTGAATGTTAAGGCGGAGGTGAGGACACCGAGAGGAGAGAGTTGGAGCCAGAGCATTAATGCGGCGGTGAGGAGAGGAGACCCCATGCTGGTGGGAGGGGAGAGGAAGCATGCAGCCAGGAGCTGCTTGGATGCTCGTGCCTGCACCACACACACTCAGACACACACACAGAGGGCTTCCCCTTCAGTGTTCCTTTCCCCTTCATGCCGGCTTGCAGAGTCAGAGTTGCTTGCCGGGGCGAGTGAGCAGCCGGGCGCTGCTTGGACGCTTGCACCCGCACCACACACACACACACACACACAGGGCTTCCCATTCAGGGTTTATGGCGCTGCAGCGGGACGTCTGGGATGTAAGACCCTGTCCCCTCTTCGCCTCACGCTTATTCATGCCGGCGAACAGAGTTGCTTGCCAGAGCGAGCGAGCAGCTGGGCTCTGCTTGCTTCCCAAAGTGGCAGGGCTGCAGCAGCGGCGATCACCCGGTCACCCATTCATTCTGGGCACGCTGCTCCATGGGAGTTGTCGGTGTGGCTGTCACCTTTGGTCCGGCAGGCAAAGGGGGAAACTTTCCTGCGGCGGATCTGCCATCCGACAGGGGAGAGCGGTTCCTCCGAGACCGAGAACTCGATCGGGAAAGGAGCAGGGGGCGTCAGCCAAGGGCTTCGGTTTGTGTAGCAAGAGCCACTGAGGCTCCTTGGTAGTTTTGGGGTTTTTTTGGTTTTTTGACCCGAAAGCGCTGCTCTGATCCATCCTGTGGACTTTGGCCATTTCCACATTCCAGTGTTATAGCACTATGATTCCACTTTCACCATCCTATGGAATGCTGAGGTTTGCAGTTCAAATTGCAAACCCCAGCATTCCATAGGATGGTGAAAGTGGAATCATAGTGCTATAACAGTCTAGTGCAGAAATAGCCAGGATGACTTTCTTCTCTCGCTTTTGTTGTGCGTGGACCCTTGGCGCTTGCCACACACATGTGTTGTGTTCTTCGCCCTGATTGTCTTGCATTCCTCGCTTTTTGTATGTTCAGCGTCCGCACTCCATTTAAGGGAGGGAGGGAAGGAGGGAAACAAAACACGTCTGCTTATGCCGCCACCATCTTTCCTCTCTCCCTGTCCCTTCCTCCCTGCGCCTCGTGTAAAATGTGGGCTGTTTTGGCATTGCCTTTGGGAGTGACTGGCTTTTTGAACTGTGGAAACCCCCAGAACTAGAACTACTGCCTTAATTCTGGCATTGATGGACGTTTTCTGTGCTTAAAAAAGGGGGAGGGTTACCAGTTTTTAGACATTAGAAGTCTATCCAGAGCAGTGATTTAGGGCAGTGTTTCCAATCTATTTGATGTTGGAAATAACTAACTAACTAACTAACTAACTAAGAAAGAAAGAAAGAAAGAAAGAAAGAAAGAAAGAAAGAAAGAAAGAAAGAAAGAAAGAAAATGATTTTATGGTTGGGGGTCACCACAACATGAGGAACTGTATTAAGGGGTCGCGGCATTAGGAAGGTTGAGAACCACTGTGCTAAGCAAACTAATCCCCTTAGCTGAAATGGACAAATTAACAACATTGATAGGAGAAAAATGGTTGGTGATTTATTTATTTTTAAAGACTGGTAACCTTTGATAGGCTTTTTGCAAAGAAAGGAGTATAATACGTTAACTGTAGGTTTTGACTATTAGTGTTCCTGAAAATAAGCAGTTCAAGTATCTGAATGATGTTTACAATTAGAGAAGTTGTGTTTCTTTTTTTAGGTAAGCATAACCTGCATTAGAAAGTTGGAAGTCAAATGTATGTCCTTCATTATCTTTGCTTTTTTCTTTACTATCTTTTTTTCTCTTATGTTTTTCTTGTTTGTTGTTTCTTTTCTTGTCATACATATTTTGATTCTTTATTGTATTAGGGAACATATAACAAAATGTATATATATATATGTATGTGTGTGATTATATTGAATATATATCCTATATTCTTTTTCATGTAATATATTGAAGTTCTTTGTCTCTCTCTCTCTCTAGCAATTTGCCTACCTGCAAAGTACAGCTGTGGAACCTAAAAGGGGGTTCTTCCAGACTAACAATTGCTTCCACATCATTCCAATGTCCCTTCTTGACACGTCTCATTTCATCCTCTCTTTTTTTAAGGAGAATTAAATAGATGACAGTGGAGTCAGGATAGAGGGTTCAATGAAAGAGTTTAAGCAATAACCGATTCCTTTTACCATCTTCAAAACTCACCTTCCACCCACACACACACAAACTGTGTGTTTAAATGAGCTGCATAAAATTTTACTGAGTTGACCAAAAAAAAAAAAGAATTCCAGCACCAAAAACTCATATGCAGTTTTCTAGCATGTATTTTCTGTGTAAAAGTCCATGGGGTCTTTGCCACAAAAATCAGTGTATTTTGTACAAAATATACCTTTTCTGCCCCCAACTATGTTTTCTGCACAGGAAAACAGTGCCTGTTTGCGCAAATGAATTTTCCCCAGCAGAATCTTAAAGCACAAAGCCTACTTTAAAATTGCACCAAAATTATTCCGTTATCTCTGAGCTGGGAGAAAATTGATGAAATTATTCTTTCTGCCTTAGAGGAAGAAAATAAATGAAGGCTTACATGCTTATATTTACAGGCTCTGACTTCAAGTGGAGGAAAATTTGCAACAGTGTGGCCTCCACCTCCTTCATCTTGCATACTCTTTCCCAAGATTTCCACTGATCCCAATAGAAAGAGGCCTTTTCTGCAGGACACTGTCGTCCTTACATAGGGATGGGAGAAGGACGGGACTGCGACAATGGTTATGCATGACGCCATCGCCGTCCTGTCCTTCTCCCATCCCCAGGTAGCACAATCATGGAGTAAATCATTGATGGGTTTTCCCTGTCAATGACCCATAATTGTGGCACCATTGCAGACTTACCTGGTCTGCGAAAGGTCCAGAAGTACAATGGCTGCACTTCCTGCCCCAGTGCAGTCTGGAAAAGTATCCAGCTACACTGTGGAAGGAAGAGATGGGGCCATCGTGCTTCCTTCGTTTGCAGAGGCAGCCAGTGCAGAGGCTGTCGTGCTCCCCTCCCAGCAGAGCCGCTGCTGGGTTCCCCCTGGGAGGACGTCAGAAGAAGGTAGAGCGCAGAAAGGGAGAGTAGAGTAGTGGGAATGGGAGGTAATCTTTCCCAACACTGTCATGGGGGCCAGGGACCAATCCCCCTCCATCCCCTATGAGATGCACTTCAAGCACAGCAAGCCCAAAATGACAATTCTTGTCACCATTTTGAGAGGGAAGGCAGAAGAAAATGGAGGTATTTGAGAGTAATAGTGGGGTAGTGGCACTGAGGTGGGCATTTTTTTCATGCACTTGAGAGGTTTTCTGCATGATTTGGAGGCAAAAGTTGCCCCAAAATCACACCAATTCTTTTAAAAATGGGAGCTGGGGGCTTTGGGGAAAAGGTGGGTGGTCTTCAAAAACCACAAAAATAGGGTCCAGCAAACACATGCAACCAGTGGGACATGATCTACCATTCCTTGCTTTAGGGAGAGTTGAAAGAAATTTTACATTACTCAAGAGGAAGTATGGGGGGAAGGAAAGAGAAGGAATATAGGGCTAGGGTAGAAACATCCTGAAGATGGTGAAGGATGGGACACATCCACATGGGCATCATAAGCCACATGATGAACAAATGTATCACTTTTTTAAAAAAAAATCACATTTTGTGTAGAAGAAAAATATTTGGGAAAAGGAGAGGACATAACCTGAAATATTGTGTAATTGGGAAAACATCATTTGGATTTTTTTAAAAACAAAAAGAAAGAAAAGAATTGCCACCTCCTAACACACTTGCCCCATGTGGAAGACGCTAGCGTTTCCATGTGACCTCCTGTTTATCTTCAAGATTCACAAATTTTGAATCAAAGTTTGAATAAGCCTGATCACTCTGATAAGTTAGCATGGAAAGGGAACTCCATTCCTATATACCAAATGAGCTTATCATACAAATAGCTGCTCTTGTTTCAAGTTGAGAATCAGAGTTCAGACCTACTTCCAAAGAAGGTATCACTTTTCTCAGTAAATTAAAAAAAAACACTTTTAAAAACCCGGTGGAATTAAATTATGATTTATGGCAAGAATAGATTGTCGTGTCTTACACCATTCTGTTCCTTAATAAGGAATGTGGGGAATTTGTCTGTTTTATCTGAAAAGGGAAAAACAAAACTTCCCCCTGAGCGTTCTTGTACTCCTTCAACAAGAAGCTTCAGATTTAAAAAATAATGGAAGCTCTAGGCAGCTTTGCAAAATGACTTTGGTGGTATTTATTGCTTTGATAGGGTCACTGTTCACGATGTTCATGTTGCCTTCTAAACATATGTTTCAGGCGAAGAATCAAAGCTAATTTCAGTGTGTGAAAAGCAAGCAGATTTCATTACCGATTGTGGCTCCCCTTCAAAATGATAAGGATGCAGGATATAGGCTCTCAAAACCGAGTGCCCAAATGGGAATTTATGATGTAGAACTTCAGTTTTATCATCCATGGACTTCAACACAGAAAAGGAGAATTTCTTGGCTTGCAGAAAATCTTTTAGTTAACTGGGAGCCAATCTCTTCCATGCTTTCACCACACAAATTCCCCCATCCAATTATGTCCTCTTTCCTTCACAAGTTCAGACTAACAGGGTAGTGGTGCCAGGACCCAAAGCATCAGAACACCAGGACTTTTTGATTAGCAGGGACCAATGACTGCCAACCACCTTAGGTCCCCTTGTTCTCTCTGAGCTTAGCTAAAATCTTCACAGTAATTGAAAAGGGTGGGGAAATGGATTTGTTTAAGATATCCAAAATGCCCTAAAGGCACCAGATCTCATCTGATCTTGGAAGCTAAGCAGGATCAGCCCCAGTTAGTACTTATATGGGAAACCACCAATGAATACCAAATGCTACAGTCTATTTTTCAGAGAAAGGAACTGGTAAAACCACCTCTAAGTATTCATTGTTTATGAAAACCCCATTTCATGGGGTCGCCATAGCAGGCACCTTGAAGGCACATATCCACATATGGGAGGGGGATGCTGGTCTTCTTGAGCTGGCAATTAAGACTCAATATCTTTACCAAAGACCTGCACCTGTAATAGATATGGAAACTACTACAACACGTTAAGAGTTAAACGATATCTGGAAATGGTGTTTTTTGTACAATATCTGTATAAAAATATTTTTTTTATTCAAAAAACCCCAGGAGTGCTTCTGTGCAGAATTATTCCTTGCAACACTTTCGGATGTGCAACTAATGGGCAAGAACTAAAGAGAAATAATAATTTTCTCCCACCACGGGGACAAAATTTGCAGAATGTTTTTATTCTCACCTATGGGAACAAAATAGTTGATTCTTTACATCCTTGGTTAGTATGGAGCAATTTAGTCACCTGAGCATGGGACTCTCATGGAAGGGTGACTACAGGAGCTGTCATTGTGAGTGTCTGTATTTCAAGAATTACTACTACAGTACACCACTTGTTAAGAGGAGAAATGGCCATTGGCACAAAACCTTCAGGCATCTGCTTCAATGGGTATGAATACGCCATGCACTTCCACCCTGTTATATCCCATCCTTGCAGAGGTATCAGTAAAATTAATTCAAATTTCAACCAGAAAGTGCAATAAAGTCCCATGATAAAAATTCTCCCTTTTATGAGGATTCTTCCTGTATATTATTCTGACACATCTTGGTCCCGACTGCAAGAAGCCATCTGTACTAATAATTCTCTCACTAAGTAGGTAGTAATATGAGTTAAACAGCTGTGGAGTTACTTAAGAGGTAGAAAGGATATATGTGGCACTATGAATCCTGCAGTCATTTGGCTAATTGTAGGACCAGCAAAGGCAGGGTGGGGGTAGTATTATAGACATTCCCCCAACTCCTGGAGAGACATACCAGTATCTTTCAATGCAGGAAGCTTGCAGCATCAACAAACTAAAGCAATGAATAGCAAGATCGTTTTTGGAACAAGTTAAATATCACCAAAAGGTAGAAAAAATATGCATTCTTTTACTTTGAGATTCCCACAGCACTCTTCAAATGACCAGGGTAGCCTAAAATGGAGCCAGGTGGGAGGCACAATAAAAAGGTACATCAGAACAAGCTACACACAGCAAATCTATTCAAGCAGTATTAAGATAACAAACAGGAGAATGAAATAGAACATCAGAAATTTAAAAGCCTGCAGGAAACTAAAGCCCTTTCTGTACCATCACCTCCAACCAGCCATAAGGATGGGAGAAGAACGGGACTGAGATGATGGTTCTGCATGATGTTGGTGTGCCCCATCCTTCTCCCCTCCCCATGTGGTGCAATCACAAAGTAAATCATTGACAGGTTTTCCCCATCAATGAGTTGTGATTGTGCTACCATCCCACACTTACCTGGTCTGCAGAAGGTCCGAAAGAGCAATGGCTGCACTACCTGCCTCAGTGCAGCCTGGGAAGTACCCAGCTGAGCTGCAGAAGAAAGAAGCAGGGCTATCACACTTCCTTCAAGGCAGAGGCAACTGCTGCAGCTTTCGACAGAGCCGCTGCTGGGATTCCGATGGGAGGAAGTCAGAAGAAGGTAGAGTGCGGAAAGGGCCTAAGGTATTTGCCTGGTGCCAGAAAGACATCAAAATGGGTTCCAGGCACACCATTCTGGAAAGAGTGTTACAAAGCTGGGGTGCCCCCACTGAAGAGGAAATTAAGACAGATATGTTAAGTCAAGGGGCTGTTCCCAGATCAAAGTGAAAGGAGGGGATTCTTCCTTCTCACTTATTCAGGGAATCAGGATAATACTTAATCTAGCCTGAAAGTGAATGCAAAGCAGAGTGAAGAGTGAATCTTTATGCCACAATAACTGGGAGGGAGGGAGGCAGCTAAGACATAGATTGCTGAGAGTCTTGGCAAGTTGCAGGAGCAAATCAGTTAATCCTTGGGAACTGGAGCAAACTGGTGATATCTGAGCTGCAGATTTGCAGGAAGCCCTTTCTTCTTGCCTGGAGGTAAATTCCTGCAAAACTGGAGAATTTGCATCTTTCTCTCCCAGCTAGAGATGGCCTATGAAAAATGAAGACTTAGGTCCAAGTCCTGAGATCTGACAACCCTAGTGGGAACTGTGTGGCTCTCCTGTTGAATTGCAACTCTCAGTGGGCTGAAGCCAATAATTGTGATGTTTTGACTTCTACTCTCAGTCAGATGGCCAGTGCTGAGAGAATTCTGGGAGCTGAAGTCTAACACAAATTAGGGTTCCAAGTTTGAGAACCACTGACCTACAACACAGGCTATTTGAACTGGCTCAACCTTAATGAAAAAAGCCCCGGTTTGCACACTGGTACGACTCATAAAATGCATTAATGCTCATGGGCATCCAGTGAATTTAATCTATTCTAATGTCAACCTACACCCAAAGCGTGCACATAAACCAGGAATGGAAAGAATATTCAAAACATGGTTGGGAAATGGTTGAAAAAGGGGGTTCTCAAGCATCAAGAAAACATGACAAGGATATGAAACATGAAGAATCTTTATACTTTGGGACTTATATTGCACAAAAAAGGCACACAGGTTTCTTTCTGTTTTACTTTTTACTGTTGCAACTTTCTGCAAAGAAAATTTTCTTGCACAAAAAAACTTGCATTTTCTAAGCAAACAATATAATTGGTGTTTTACAGGAAACCTGTTTTTGCCAGAAAAAGTCCCAGCCTGTGAACAGACTGCAAAACTGCAGTTTTCAATTACTTCCTCCAAGGAAAGAGAAAAATTGTAAAATTGTTTGTTCTTAGCTAAGAAAACGAAATTCATGAAGATTCACACCCCTAACACAAACTCCTCTTTGTTTACCACATGGCTTTGCACTTGTCACTTATGGCATGAAAGTTTATCTCCAATAAACATCCAAGATGCCACTTTACTTCATTGATCCTAGGGAAAGCCCTGCACCCTATCCAAGGTTTTTGTTGGCAAGATTTATTCTGAGGAGGCTCTCTGAGGCTGAGAGAGTAGAACTTGCCCAAAGGCCCCTGGTGGGTTTCTACAACTGAACAGGGATTTGAACCCTTCTTTTCCAACATTCTAATCCCAGCACTCAAACTAGTGTACCACACTCTGGGTCTCAATATATCAACTATTCAATTGTATGAACAGCAAACCTCAAAAATGTTCAGAATGCAACAAGCTTCTTCTCAGTTCCCTCCTAGTGCTATGGGCATTTTTGGAGTTGACATAAAAGCCACAGTGACATTCTACAGTCTTGGTCCCTAAAAAATAACATCTACCTACTTCCCTTTCATCCACCCTAGTCTTCCAGAGGCTTCCTCCTAGGAAGTTCTCCTCATGGTGAGATTAAGGTGTGTTGGGAGTTTCTGAAGGTGTTAGCCCTTTGGGAGAAATTCTATGAAAGCTAAAACTGTTAGGAATCAGCCTTCTTTTAGCAGAGTAACAGAAAAAGCATGTCCCAATCTCTATGTGGCTTCCCTGAACTGAGACTGACTTAGCAAAACAAGGCAGATAGTTTCAGGTTACAAACTTAAGAAAGGTTTACTGATGAATTTTACAATTACATGTGCAGTGGAGAGCCTAGACCCTAACTAGCTAACAAAAAGAATAGTTAAGATAAGTAGCTTCATTTTTAATTCACCAAAGCAGAGGAAAGGAAGTAGAAGCAAAAATGGCAAAGAGGGCAGAAAGGGAATGGTCTGAGAAGTGTGGTCTTTTATGAAAGGCCAGTGACCTCAGGATCTATTCTGGATCACATGGTCTGTTTACCTGAATACCATAACCATTCATTTAAATAACACAAAGAGCAAAATGAGGCTTTAGGTGAGAAGGCAGAAGGTTTTGACATTCAAAAGAGAAAGAAAGTTAAGCCTCACTTCCACTAGAACAAGAGAGAAGATGAAGAATGCCAGAATTTTCCAACAAAATGGTTAGGTGACATGAGTGGACATGGACTTGATAAGAGCTGGTAAAATCCAACAAAACCCAAGGAACTATATTGCAAGATCTCACTCTTCTTTAGACCAATTAAAAGAATCTCAAACTGAATGGGTCAATACTCACAACTGAACAACATCTTTATTATCAGAATGTCACAACAGCATGCAAGGTTTTGAGGTCTCCGGAGGACTTCACTGCATTAGATGCCACAAAAATGAAGGGTTGGGGGAAAACAGACTGGAAAGTCCAAAAGTGGAACCAGATGCTATAGCAGCTATGAGGTCAGCAGTCAATCTCAGTTCCCAAAGAGACAGCAGCCCTAATATAACGCTGGCAGGTGTGCAGGTACCAGTCACACCTGGCAACATATATTTGGGATGGAGAGGATTTGAACATGAAGATTAAGGGTTAATTAAAATGTCTTGCAGCTCTGGAAGTCTCTCCACTGCCTCCTGAACTAGCATGAACTTGAGCAAGGGTGGGAAGCTATAGCAGGGGCCGGGAAACATTGCCCTTCTACACGTATGGCAGTCTGCACCACCACTGAAAGTTATCTGAAAATCAAATCTGAAAGTGAATTGGTCTTCCAGTTCTAGTTTTTACTTCTGAGAATGGTGATTTACCACTTTGAAGTATTTTTGGGGAGGTATTTTAGAGGTTTTGAGTGACTACACTTTCTCCACTCTGGATTGGAGAGATTCAGTGCTGGAAAGCTGAGAAGAAAAGGAACAATATACTACTGTAGTATTTTCACCTGGAAGAGAGTTTCCAGGATTCTAGTTGTGGGGGCAAATACTACTGTTTTTTTATGTGTCATCAGTGTCTTTGTAACAGCCATCACCATAGGACTGAACCCATTTCCCCTGGAAAGTACTTACTTTTGTTAAAAAAAATTCTAAAGCCATTTCCACACTACATTGTTATAGCATTACTGTTATTACACTTTCAATATCCTGTGGAATTCTGGGGCTTGTAGTTTATAAGGCCAAAGAGCTCTGGCTGAAAATTCTCAAGGCCCCTCCCTCAACTGCAAAGCCCAGGATTCCATAGGATGTTGAAAATGGAATAATAGCACTGTAACAGTGTAGTGCAGAAATGGCCTTAGAAATACCAGTAGTGATAGGGTTAAGTAGTTTCCATTGACCCAAAGTCTCTTTAGCTTTTAACTTTTGAGATGCAAGCTTACACTCATCAGGATATTTATGCTTCTTTTCCCACCTCTCTATTCTCTTACTTCTAACAAAGGTGAAACTAGTTTAGTTCACTATTAGCTTAATAGTGTTAGTGTTTTGTGACAGGATAAGACAGTCAGGGATTTACATCCTAAGTTCAGTAACCTCACAATACATTTGCTCCATCCAGGGGATCCCTCAGTTGGACTTAGAAGTATTATATTTTCAGCTAATGCCATCTATGACGGTTGACAAGAAATATGGTCTACCCACCGGCTTTCGTATGTCCTCTTAAGGTCGTAAAGGCCACATGATGTACAGTAAAGTTGACAAAGGGGATGAATGGAAGAGAATGAAAAAAATGCCCATAGTTATTCTTCCAGTTCAATCACTAGCTGAGCTGCTTAAGCAGCTGAATAGCAATCAATGGGTTAGTATTCAGCCCAAGTTTAGATCGCACTGAAAATCTACGAGAATGTTGTGTATAATGAATGAGCCACTCTTTCGCCTTTGGTTTTCCATCTCAGAATTAATCAGATTAATTTTCTACACTGCCAAAATCATTTGGGGATTTTTTTAAAAAAGGAAATATATTTACAGACACACACACACCATCTCCAACAAACATACACCCACCCCACACATTCACATTGATTTCCCTGTTGGTTTCAGCCCAACAATAACCACCAATGCTCGTTCTCTGCAAGAGACAATGCCAGAGATGGCTTTGTCTCCCGTTAGGAGTGACAGCAAAGTTTCTTCATCCTCTAAAACATTCCTTCCCCCCGCCCTTCATCCTCTGCTTTAAAGATCTCACACAATACTCACAGGGCTATACCATCTGCTGAGGCATTGAAGAAATGATAATCATCAGGCCCCTAAAAAGCTGTAACTGCAACATCTATAAATAAGATAATGTCAAAATGCTGAGCGGTGCATGTTTGTATTGTGGGATGCTTCCCCCTTGCTCCCCCCACCCCCCGCACACACACTTTTCCATTTCAAATACATTTCTTGAAGGCTTGAGAACAGAGCTGAACTGAAATACCAGAGAGGGAGCTGAAAGCCATTCCAGAACCTACAAATGAGAGGAACGGTAGGCTGACACATTATTGACTGAGGCAGGATAAAAGAGGAAGCAATTCAACTCTTACATCTATTTCACTTTGGTGCAATGAAGCGAGATCAAAGGCTTAGTCTCACATTAACCCAGAATAATACATACTCTATATAAATGATGCAAAGAAAAGGACACATTCCCAAGACGTGACAATCCCATCAAATGCCCCTCTGCAAAGTTCAGGTCAAGGTAGATTTTCTGTATAGTGGTGTTGGGGATTGCCCCCCCCATTGGGTTTAAAGTACTTGACTGCACCTCCCTAATTATGTGCAGATGGAGGCCACTCTCAATTCAAACATTATCTACACTGCTGCTGAATTTCTGTGATGAATATAAGAGAGGTGTGCATGCTTTCTCTTACTGGTTTAATAGCTCTTTGGTTGCTTCATAGAGCACCTTCTCAAAAGAGAAGAGGGACATGATTGACTAAACATGTGCTTATTTAAATAAATATTAAAATACTTAAACTTGTACTCAAAGAAACACAGACAGTTCCTGGTCTCATAAGTGTCCCTCCAGAAAAAAGAAAAAAAAAACCCCAGTAATCTTAATTCTTTTTTATTTTACTTTTAAAGGATTAACTACTCACATTTTGCATGGCAAGCAAAAGACTGGCATTGTTGATGCTGTGTGCCTACAAATCATGTCCAACTTACGGCAACCCTAAGGCAAAACTATCATGGTTTTGGGGGGCATGGAGAGGGTGTAATGCACCCAAAGTCCCCAATGGGTTTCCATAGATGAGCAGGGAATCGAATTCTGGTCTCCAGGATTGTAGTTCACCACTCAAACCACTATACCACACTGGCCCTCAAAAGTACAATGCAAGAAATAAGTAAACTGGTAAGAACAACTGAAATGAGACATTAGTTAAAAATCCAGAACAAAGAGAGCAAACAGTAAATTTTAAGGAGGCAAAATATCATAGAATACCATTAAAGCCTCTAAAATCTTATGGTCTAGGCCAGAGGTAGGCAACTGTGGAAGACTAGGGGGCCTCAATTAGCCCTCCAGGAGACCATGGAAGGCTGCACTTGTTCAAACATGGGAGTACGTTTTGAGCCTTCCTGGGACCCTAGAGGGCATTCTGGGACACACTTTCCCCATATTTGCACAAATGACTGTGTGCCTCTGAGAGCAAAAGAGGTAGAACCGGACAGTTAGGGTTTCCTGGAGTGTTCCTTCTTTGTCTTGTCTGTTCTGTTGTTTCCTCATCTATAGACTGATACTCTCTAACTTCACTTCGCTTGCTCCCACACACCTTTTCTGCCATACTGTCTTTTAGTCATGTAGCCAGAGGTAGCAGATCCAAACATCATACCCTCCATCATTTCTCAAATGAAAAACAACAGAGTAGACAAATCAGAATACAATGAGTTTTGCTGCTCTGAATTTTCACTATAACACAGAAGGGTATATAATTAAAGCCCAGAAGCGTATCTAGGGTGGGCAAGTAGGGCATGTGCCCTGGGCACTAATGCCACGGGGGTGCAAAACAGCCATGCTGGAAGATTTAGCGGGGGAGGGGGAGAGAGCGGCTCCTGAGTTAGGGGTGCAACTTCCACACTTGCCCTAGGTGCTGTTTACACTAGATACACCTCTGTTAAAGCCACTCTTATAAACCCTTCTGGCATTGCAAATGCAAAGAACTTGGATCCTAGAAATTGGCTCAAAAATATCCCCCCCATTGTGTGATTGTGTGTGTGTGTGTGCGTGTGCCTCTGTGTAAAGCCCTGTTAGCTCTCAATTTCTTAGCATTTTTGAAGGCCCTGGGTAATCTGAAATAACTAGATTCTGTAGTATAGTTGAAGCAAAGCAAGTATGGACAGGACCAAAGCCCATGTGAGAAATCAACAAGAATCCCAAGTAAACTGCAAGTTCAAGCCATTGAAGGAAAAGCAGATAGGGACAAGATTCCAGCGTACCTGATTCTTGTTCGATAAAGCTGTCTGAACATATTTTATCTGATTCTCAGGGACACTGGGAGGACTATTATGTAGGTCCAAAATGATACCAACATTTGCATCATCTTTTTCTCCCAGATCAATATCCAGCTGTGCACAAGCCATGAAGAAAAGTCTTTTGCTGGGAGATTGTTTTTCCCAAGTCAAAATCTATGATGCAATTATAGGGAAAACATTTTTCTCACATTCCAGTTCTGCATAGCAAGATCTCTTTTGCTACATTATTTTTCTGCATCCCCAGTTCAAGATATATACAGCTGTCTGCAGTAAGGGTCAAAGCACAGTTTTTCTCAATGACTTTTAGAGTCGCCTGCTAACCCACTGACACAAAACAGATCCTGGTTGTTGTCTTCCCAGCCAAGACACCTATAAATGATATACTCACTAAAGAGAAAACAAATCCCATTTTGCTTTGAGAGAAAACGGTAGGGACTTTGAAATGTCACTCGGCACAACAGTCTTTAAACTAAAGAACTCCTAAAATGTGTCATTGGTTTAAAGCTGATAAAGCCAAGCATCTCCTGCAAGTTCCTGCCATGAGCCACTTGTGTGGTGGCCGGGCAGCCCCTCTCATTTGTTCCCTCAGTCTTATAGATGCCGCTTTCTAGTGCAAGCTTCCTTTTGCAGCTGCTGCTCTCACCTCCTCCCACAAGAAAGAGAAGTCTTTTGATAGCTCCCTTCTCCACAATCCTCTTCGCTGAACAACTCACAAGGCAGAGGAGGGAAGGAGGGAGGGAGGGACACACAGCTCAGACTGATTCTGTTAGCAATCCTAGTCACATCTCCAGCCCTCTGAACTAGTGTTTTCCAGTCTTTTGAATTCCAGGCAAACAAAGGTATTCCCTCTTGAATTAAAATTAGAAGCACACTTCATTCTTAAATATATATTGTCTCAATCAGTTTTCAGAATGGAAGTAGGCATTGAAATGACAAGGTAGACCTCTAATATTAGACATGGAGCCCATTCACACCATAAAATTATAGCACTATTATTCCACTTTAATTGCCATGGTTCCATCCTGTGGCATCCAGGGACTATCAATTTAGGTGGAGCATTTAGAATTTAGATTTAGGATGGGCCATTTAGAATTTTCAGCCAGAGAGGTCCTGCAAGGCTTATGATTCCATAAGATAGCAGCTAAAATGATATCATAGCAGTATAATTGTGTAACATAAATGAATCCATAATGGGAACCTGTGCAGCTGGTGAGATGGGTTCTCATTTGGCATTGATTCCTTTCTGTCTCTGACACTGCAAGAAAGGGTAAGCAGTTTGTAGTTTCCTCTTCTTGGAAAGGAGGGTAGGCAATAGAACAACATTTTGCAGAGCTTGGAAGTAACATGTGACAAGTAATGACAAGGAAAGCCAGCCGATGTGTGGCAATGTGAGCCACTCTGCTGAGAGAAATCACCCACCTCTGGAAGTGGGCACCCCAAGGAGGGACCAGCTGGCCAGCCAGCTAGAAGGCGCTGGAAGGACAGGTGACACCCTTGGATTTGCAGATGGGATGCACCATGACCTTGGTGAAGGTGGCTCTCAGAGTCCAACCCATAAATTTCAGGGCTTTAAAGGTTTAAAATCTTTAAACTCGGACAAGGCAACCATGACATGAGGAAATCGGACCTTGCTCAACCAGGATGCTCCCTTCTCCTTTTTGGGGAGTATATCTCATCAAGCACAGCTGGCTGTTGTTGCTAAGTGTCTTAGGCCATTTCCACACTACACTGTTATAGTGTTATTATTCCACTTTCAACATCCTGTGGAATTCTGCGGTTTGTAGTTTACTGAGGCCAAAGAGCTCTCTGGCTGAGAATTCTAAAGGCTCCTCCCTAAACTACAAACCCCAGGATTCCACAGGATGTTGAAAATGGAATAATAATGCTATAACAATGTAGTGCAAAAATGGCCTTAGAGTCAAGAGACTGGCCCACAGAGACAGGGATCTGAGGCCTTGAGTTGAAGCATGAGTTTGCAATGGGGGAAGAATGTCTTGTTACCTTGTGTGTTGGGGGTCCCGGGATGGGCGCCCAAATAACCAAACAACACAAGATGGGGGAATTAAGCTCGAGCACTCTCTTAAGCTAACAAGAGGCAGGGTAACTTTAGCTAGGATCTTTTACCCTATGTCTATGGCTTCAGGTCAGAGAGTGTAGTCAGACAAGGTTTTAAAATAGTAAAAATAACATTTATTGAGGACAAATGACCTAAAAGACACCACATGCACACAGCTAACTAGAAATAGAAATGGAGAGCTTTTGGGGAATGGGTAATACGGCACCTGGTCTCGTAGTCCTGGAGAGAAACGGAGGTTATGGGGAAGAAAGCTCAGCGCGGTTCGCTGAGGGGAGCTCACTGGACAAACCGACAGCAAGGCTGGATGGAATTCAGGAGCGATCCAGCAAGTAAACTAAGGAGGGAGGCAGACTCAGTAATTGGGAACTGAGGGGAAAACTTCACTGGACAGAGCGGCAGAAAGGCTAGATGGAAGTCCAGAGTGATCCGAGGAGGACTAGAAAATGGGGACTTTTTATAGGGTGGATTGTACCTACAGGCCATGCCATGCTCTGTGAGAACAAAGGAATTTTGGAGCTGGACAAAGGAATTGGAAAAGGTCAGGTTTTACATGATTAGCTTAGCACTTGATGACAATAGTATGGCCAGTATGCAAATGGCTCAACATAAAGGAATGGCTCGGCACTCGGCCGTGCGTCTTTGTACAGATTCGCGCTGAGCAAGGCTGGTTTGCAAGAAGGTTTTTCCCTGAAGCATCGGAGAGGCTTAAGTTGCCTGCCTAAATGAGGTTTGGAATTTGCAACCATTAATGGCCGCGCCTAATACGTGCTTGTCCGGTGGACCTCTGCAAACATGTGGAGTGGGGTGCCAGAGAAAGGTCAAGTAAAGGCCAAATTATTTGATATCAAAAGGATATCTAGTGCTCTCACCAGACATATCATAACTGCAGTAACAGTCTCATGGTGGCAGCAAGTTGGTGAGGCGCACAGATGTGGGGGGGCGACTGATTTCAGAACTAGGAGAGAGCAGTGGCAGTAGAAGGCTGGTGATTAATCTGCAGAATCAGTAGTCAGGGTCAACAGCTTTTCATCGGCCTTCTCCCTTTGCCCTCTGACTCCCTCACCTCCACAAAGAAACCTCCTCCCCAGATATAACAAAGCCAGACCAGATAGCATGTGGCAATGGTGACTGTTGGGGAGTGCAGGTCCCTGCCTAGGCCAGAGGTAATACTAAGGCAACCCTGAAGCATTTGGGTCAATGTTGCCAAACTTCATGGCCACAGCAAAGCTGCTGTGGAAGAAAGTTTCAAGGAACATGGGGAAAAACCAAGAAGTTATGCAACTCTGTAGAGAAGGGAGGAAGGGGAAGGAAATAACTACAGAGAGAGGAGGATCCATAATTGTCTGCCGCAATGAATGTGCAATGTTTGTCTTCTTGCCAGAAAACATCACCAACTACAGTTACAGCAAGTGCAAATTGGAAGCTCTTTTGGAAGAGAAGACCAGTGTACTACAGCTACAAATTGTGTCTCTTCAGTGCATTAAGAACAGGAGGAATTCCTGGATAGAACACGGGAAGCACTGACTATACAAAACCAACAGGAAGAAATTGTCAAGGAAAATGAAGAGGCCTGTAACACTGAGAAAACACCCTGGAGGAAAGTCACTGTCAGGAGCAGACCACAGGGAAAGGATTCAGAATGTCTCCAACTACACAATCACTTCCCACATCTTCCGGAAGACAGAAGCAATGAAAATGCTCAAACAGGAAACCAGCAACAAGAGATACCACATGCTAAGGAAGGAATCAAGGTAACCACCAAGCACAACAAGATGAAAAGAAAGGTTCTGCTGGCTGGGGACCCATTGCTTATTGTGCCAACTTGATAAGATGAATTGGGAAGTGTGCTGTTCACACATCCAGGATGTCACTGACAACTTACCAAAACTTGGCAAGAACATAGATAAGTACCCCATTCTCTTTATTCATGTGGGTACCAATGATGTGCCAACAACTTTGGGCAGATCAGCTCTGACTATGAAGCTCTGGACAAGAAGCTAAAGGGGTGTGAAGTACAGGTGGCATTCTCCTCAGTTCAGCCAGTGAAAGATACAGGACTACACAAGGACAGGAAGATACTAAAAGTGAATGACTGGCTATGTAGATGGTGTAGATGTGAGAGGTTTGGCTTCTGGAACCATGGTCTTCACTTCACAAACAGAGGACTACTGGCTAACAAATGGGCTGCACCTCACAAAGACTGAGAAGAATGTCTCTGATAGCAGCATGGCAACTCTGACCAGGAGGACTTTACACTACATCTGGGGGTGGGGGCTGGAGATGATGGTTCACACATCAGTCCAATGACAAGCTCTAAACACAAGGATGTGAATTCTAGAGGAGAAGCTGGAGGAGAAAATAAGATCTACACAAAAACTGACAGTAAGTTAATAGATGAGAACAAACTTAGCTTCCAATATCTATACACCAATGCACAGAGTTTGAGAAACAAGCAAGATGAACTTGAAGTCCTAATGCAGGAAGGTAAATATGACTTTATAGGCATAATGGAGACCTGGGGGGATGATTCCCATGACTGGAATATTACAATTGAAGGGTATGTTCTGTTCAAAAAAGAATAGATGTGGCTGAAAGGGGGGGATATGTTAAATTCAATTGCACAGAAATCCATGAGACTGATCAAAGTAGATCAGTTGAAAGCAAAAATTTGGGCAAAAATAAATAGAGAAATAAATACATCCAACATTGTGGTAGGGATTTACCACAGGTCATCAAACCAAGAAGGGGTAGTGGATGATGCTTTTCAGAAACAAATCTTATAAATCTCAAAGATGCAAGAATTATTAGTTAGGGGGAACTTCAGTTACTTTGATATCTGCTGGGAGACTAATTCCACTAAGCATTGGGTAGCCAACCAAGTCCTGCTGTGCTCTCAGATAATTTTTTATTTTAAAAAGTAGAGGAAGGAACAAGGGGATTGGCAATCCTGAACTTGGGCCTAACCAAAAGGGAGGAATTGGTCACTTGAATCAAAGTAATTGGTAATTTAGGGGGAAATGACCATGTGATGCTAGAACTCACAATTGTGGGACAGGGCAAAGAAGAGTATAGTCAAACATGGACTTTGGATTTCAGGAAAGCTGATTTTAGAAGTTCAGGGAATTAGGGGTGGAATCCCATAGCTAGGCCTTCTAAAGGGAAAGGATACCTAGCAAGGAGTTGTAAAAAGCATAATCACAAACAATACCATGGAATAAGCAAAATAGGAGACAACTGAAAAAGCTCATAGCCAGCTGTAGTCTCCCACTATTTCACAGATCCTCAGGTTCTCTCCTGCACTAGTTTCAGTTGTTCACCACTTTATAGAAGGGGCACCATTTTACTATGCCATATACCAGTGGTTCTCAACCTGGGGGTCGGGACCCCTTTGGGGGTCGCACAACCCTTTCACAGGGGTCGCCTAAGACTTTGCTTCAAGCCCTTCTCAGGTTGAGCTTCTGACACTATGATAATGGTTGGGGGTCACCACAAGATGAGAAACTGTATTAAAGGGTCATGGCATTAGGAAGGTTGAGAACCACTGCCATATACAGTGTATATATTGGGACTTGAACATCCACAGATTTGGGCACCCATGGGGAAGGGTCTTGAAACCAAATCCCAGAGGATACTGAGGGCCCACTGTACTGTATTCAGTTCTGGATGCCTCATTTTAAGAAGGATACAGACAAGTTGGAGCAGGTTCAGACAGGGATAACAACGATGATAAGAGGTATGGAGAACAAAATATATGAGGAAAAATTCAGGGAGATGGGCATGTTCAGCTTGCTGAAAAGAAGCCTAGGGGGTGACATGATGCACTCTTTAAATATCCCATGGGCTGTCACAGAGAGGAAGGGGCAGGCCCATTCTCTGCTGCCTCAGGCAATAGGACTAGATCTTATAGTGTGAAGTTACAGCAGGGTAGATTTTGATTGAACATTAGAAGGAATTTCTTGACAGTAAGAGTGATCCATCAATGCCCAGAGAAGTGGTGGGATCTCCTTCTCTGGATGTTTTCAAAAAGAGGCTGAACAGCTACCAGTTCAGGATCCTTTAGCTGGAGATCCTACATTGAGCAGGATCTAGATGACCCATGAGGTTCCTTCCAGCTTTATGATTCTGTGATTGTTACAACTCTATGATGTTACCTCTCATATGTTTTTTTGAGGGGATAATGAGGCCATAGCATCCTTGTTATTGATAAGTAATATAACAGTTGGCAATGTTCCATTTTTAGTGTGTGAAGTTTATATGTTATTTCTAAAACTTGTTTTGGGAGCATTTGGCGGGGGGGATTTGGTGCCATTCTGGTTTTTAAGGTATATTTTTCTTTTGAATACAATCAAAACATTACTAAGACACCATTCTCAAGAATAAAACATTAGTTTTTTAAAAAAGTTATGACTAATGCTAGCATGTTTATTTTTTTAAAAAAATGAACATTCCTAGCTATAGTGTTTTGCAAACATTTTCTCTGACAATTTGTTAGAAGTCGTCAAACTTTTACCAATACTAGATTTTATTTTTTTTTAAGCATGCATATCCATTTCTTTATCTGCCAGGGTCATCTTGGAGAAAGAGGGAACCAGGTTAACAAGCAACTCCCACTGGATTTCCTCTGTACACAACCATTAAAGATACAGAGACCTTTTCCACTGTATTTTCTCTTTCTGTCAGAACGCTACACATTGGAAAATGACCCTTTCATATTACACAGTTATAGCATTATGATTCTACTTTAACCACCATGGCTGCATCCTATGGGATCTTGGCATTTGTAGTTTGGTGAAACACTGGAGCTTTCTGGCTGAGAATTCTAAGTACACATCTCTAAATGCAAATTGTAGGATTCTGTAGAATGCAGCCATGGTAGCTAAAATGGGATCACAGGGCTATAACTGTGTAGAGTGAAAGGGCCTCAGGTTTGAGTCACCACTGAGCCATCAAATGTATTTGGACAAGTCTTTCTTTCTCAACCTTATCTACCTCTACGGGATTGTTATGAGGATGAAGTGAAGAGGGGGGAAACTATGTATACTACTTTAAACTCACTGGTGGAAAGGTGAAAAGGTGGAATAGATATGTAATAAACATATAATCGTGGTTCCACACATCCACAGCCACCTACCTTAAAGGCAGTTGGTTCTATCTTATCTTGTAAGCTAAGCACTACCAAGCTTGGTTAGTAGTTGGATGGGAGCCTCCAAGAATACCAGAAGCTGTAGGTTATATTTCAGAGGAAGACAATAGCAAACCTGCTCTAAGTACTTATTGCCTAAGAAAACCCTATGAAATTCATGGTGGGGGGGTGTCACCATGGCCATTTCAACACTAGACTGTTATAATGCTATTATTCCACTTGCAACATCCTATGGAATCCTGGCATTTGCAGTTTTGGGAGGGGCCAGCTGCTGCCTCTCAAAACTGCAAATCCCAGGATTCCATAGGATGTTGCAAGTGGAATAATAGTGCTATAACAGTCTAGTGTGTGAGTTGAAGACATACATACACATTAGCCTATAGTAACACTATCTGTTACAGTGGTGGTGATGATGATGATGACGACGATGATGATGCAGAAGAAAAAGAAGAAGAAAGCTAGCAAAGTTTTAAACTAGGCAAGTTTAAACTAAGAAAAAAAAGAACATGCGTTACCCTGATTTCTGGGGTCTTGTGAGGGACACCTCAATGTGCTCACAATGGGGAATGGGAAATAGCTAGAGCACACACTAAGCAAATGCAAGAGGCAGGGCAACCTAGCGAGATCTTGGACCCAATGTTTACGGGATCAGGCCGAGTCAATAAGCAAACAGAAGTGAATAATAATTGTTTTCTTTATTTTGAAACACAGTCAAAACATGTGTATGCAATCACTCACACAGACCTATTGAAAGAAAGGTAGGAGTTGGATAGAGGGTTTTAAGAGGATTTTGCAGGGGAAATACTACTCCTGTTCCTGAAGCCCAATTAGTCAGAAGAAAAGTCCGTAGAAGTGGAGATTCTCAGCATGTGGAGCTGAGGGGAAGGCTTGTCGAACAGAGTGACAGCAAGGCGAGAGGGAAGTCAGAGCAATCCGAAGAAGTGCTCAAAATCAGGGGGTCTTATAGGGGAAAATGTGCCTGTAGGCTAGCCCGTTCCCGGGGAATACAATGGGTTTCGGGCTGGAGACAAAGCCTCCGAAAGGTCAGTATTTTGCATGATTGAGTTATGACAGAGTTGTCAATAGCGCAGACAGTATGCAAATACGGAGTGCTTGACAGTTGGATATTCAGCTCATCAAGCTGCCTGCTCGGGACAGGGGATCTTTCGTAAGCTGCGTGTATACATAATGTGATCTTAAAGTGTACTTGCCTGGAGGTCTCCTGAAGCTGCAGTCCAGCAATTACTGGCCTGCCTGGATTTGTTTTGTATTGTTCAGCTATTTTCAGCCGTGCCCGTGTGCGTGCTTGTCCGGGGGCCTCGCAAGCATGTGGGAGGAACAAAATTCTTGATATCAAATGATATCTAATATACCACAATCCCAGACTAGAAACTACAGTAACACATGCTTACAGTATCTGTGAAATAATGAGTACTGTATAGCCACATTCATTCATTTCAGCCATCATTGTACATATTTCTATGAAATGTACTGAGTGTCACATAGCAGATCAGTCTCCTAGGCAAATCTTTATTCGCTAAAGAATTACTTCCATAGAAACATTTAAAGCAGCAAGTGTTTTTCTCATTTATGGTATCCATGACACTCTTTCAGGTAATGCACTGCTTTTGCTGACCAAACACGACTTCACACATCTAGACTGGGAAAACAATGTGTGAAAGCAAGCAAAGTGATCATTTTGATGCTGTATGTGTCTGATGGAACAATATAAATAATCTCACCCAAAACAAAACCTTGCTGGTATACACTAAGGAAAGGCAGTTCTCCTCAGTTATAATTACAGCCTTTTTCTACTTTAAAAGTTGCCATTCACGCTGAAAGTAAAAAATTATAGGTGTGATTCAGAGAACACTAAAACAAATTTAAATGCTTTTAATTTCTATGAGACATATAAATACATGCTCAACTTTTTCTCATTTAAATCAACATGACTTAAATATGCTTAGCAGAATTATGCCTATGAAAATATTAAGCACATTTATTTTTTTATTATTTAAATAGAAAGCCAACCCTTCATCCTACAGTCCCAGGAAAGGATACATAGATGTCATTAAAACAATATAAAGCAAATTAAAATAATATCTGGGAGCTAAGAACAATAAATCAGTACATAGTAAATGGAGTAGAGGGAAAGGTATTTAGAATTCTCAGCCGAAGAGCACTTTGGCCTCAGTAAACTACAGACCCCTGAATTCCACGGGATGTTGAAAGTGGAATAATAGCACTAGAACAGTGCAGTGCAGAAAGGCCCTATGCTGAAAGCTTATAGAAATGCTCAACCCTGTTCAAGCGTTTGAGGTCCACCCATATCAAACCTGTGGACAAGCCAGCAGGAACAAAGACAAAAAACGATCTTGCGATTCTACACATCTAGAGTTCACTAGAATCGTAACGCCTGTGGAGGAAACCCTTTGGACCTATGATAGGACTCAGCAATTGTAATGAGGAAGAGGAGCATTTTTACCTCTAACCTTCACAACCTCAGTGGGCTGCGTTGTGCCCAAAGAGGTAGTGATGTCATGTTACTTCCACTTTCACTTTTCCAATCATGGTGGGAGGTTTTGGCAGGGGAGGAGAGTCAGGGAAATGGAGAGAACCAAACCTATCCAGATAATCGAAATAGCCTATCTTTCAACTGTGTGTTGCAGCAATTTGGACTCCTTTATGATGATTTTGGGGCCCCAAAAGATCTGTGTTTTTTAAAAAATGGGAGTCTTGCAGTCAAGACTGTTCTCTTCCGACAGGCCTTCCCAGACTAGTACTCCACCGCCTCCCACCGACTGTCCTCCTGTTTTTTAATAGTTAGTTGATTGTAGTAATGTGTTTTAAGGGGTTGGTTTTCGATGGGTTGGTGGGTGGGGAGGATTGGTTATGTTTTAATGCTTTTAATGTATTGTTGTAGTACCGCCTCAATCCACGGGGAGAGGTGGGATATAAATAATATTATTATTATTATTATTATTATTATTATTATTATTATTATTATTATTATTATTATTATTATTATTATTATTAAAAATGGGAGTCTTGCAGCCCAAGTTAGGTATCCTGAAAAGTACCAATAGCCACAGAAAAAGAGTGGGCAGCTCTTTCCCTACCCCTGGCTGGTGGGTATAGAAGTGGCCCCTTCAAACCAATACTGGTCACAGTTTACTCATGGGCCAGGACCAGGGCACAAGGTAGCTTCAAGGGGGAGAGAACTACCCCATATATTGGCATATTCACAAAATCCATAGGGATCTAGATGCACTCTCATTTTCACACAATGTACTTGTCTCAAATAATAATTGTCAAGCAAAGAGCAAGTTCTCATCTGGCACAAACCTATTCAAGTTTCATTGGTAACTTAAACAAAAGGGCAAAGCACTGTTTTTCTCCTTTGTATCATACATCTGGAATGATACAATGCAGAATCCTGTTTACCATTTCCATAAAGAGGGGCCTCAATTTTTTTTTGCAGTCAGAGTTTTCAGCATGTTTTTCCCTGATCGTTTTTCATTTCAGAAGTGTTCTTTATCGATTCATCATTGATCAGAAGTTTATTGCTTCACATCTCTCTGTATTATCTGTCTGAGCTACTTGCAGACTCAGTAAAGAAAAAGGAGCCAAATAATCTCTTGTTTTTACCTTCAAGAGTAAACCATACAGTGTTAGGATTTTATTTTTCTGATTAGTTGAGATCTTTAGCCCATGCTAGACCTTAATTGTTAGAGGATTAGTCAGAACATGTATAACTAAGACTGTATTATTAAACATGATAAAATGAACCCCTACATCTGAAGCATCTAAAAGCCATAAAGTGTGCCAGTTTATTATGATACTATCTCCCTCCCCAGGGTCTCCAAAACCTGCCCTGTGCATGCATTACCCATAACTCACTTCCTGGCTTATAAAGGCTGCCACAAAGGGACTAGATGCATGGACAAGGGGAGATGTTCATCTGTGCCCCTTTCCCCGATACAGTCCTCCCTCCACAGTCACAAATCTGATCTTTACAAATTTGCCTCCCCTCCATTCTCCCCTTCCCATTCACTTGCCTTTTGCCTGGGTGCAGAGAAGGAAGGCAGCACACCCGGGCAAAAGGCAAGTGAATGGGGAGGATTAGCCCCTGGAAAGGAATGGGAAGGGGAGTGTTACCGCAGTTTCTAGCCCGGACTTGAGGGATATTAGATATCACTTTGATATCAATAATTTGGCCTTCTTTACTTATTCCTCCCCACATGCTGCAAGGTCCCTCGGACAAGCTCGCAGACAGGCATGGCTGCTAATCGCTGTAATATTCCAAACAATACAGGCTGGCCAGAAATAGCCGTCCCACCGCTTCAGGAGACCTCAAAGGCAAGTACTCTATTATGTATGCACGCTACTTACAAAGAACTCCCTGCCCCGAGCAGGCAGCTTGATTAGATGAATCCTCATCTGTCAAGCACTCTGTATTTGCATACTGTCTACTCTATTGTCAATTCAGACTTAACTCAATCATGCTAAATTCTGACCTTTTGGAGGCTTTGTCTCCAGCCTGAAACTCATTGTTTTCCCCAAGTACGGACTAGCCTCCAGCCACATTTTCCCCTATAAAGACCCCTGACTTTGAGAGCTTCTTCGGATCGCTCCCGACTTCCATCCCGCCTTGCTGCCGCTTTGCTTGGTGAGCCTTCCCCTCAGTCCCACGTACTGAGAACTCCATACCTCCGAACTTCTGCTGCAGACTACCCGGGCTTCAGGACAGGTGTAGTATTACCCAAACCAACAATTCCTCTAAAAATCCCTCTATCCCACTCCAACCTTTATTTCTCTAGTTATCTGAGTGAGTGTGCTGCATACACTGTTTGACTGTATTTTAATAAAGGTCACAATTATTATTTCAATTCTGTTTGCTCCTTGACTTGGCCTGACTCCGTAGACATTGGGTGAAAGATCTTGCTCCGTTGCCCTGCCTCTCGTGTTGCTAGCTTGTGCTCTTTGCTAATTTCCCCAACTTATATAATTGAGAGCACATTTAGGTGTCCCTCCTGGGACCCCCAGAAAACAGAGTAACAGGAGCACTCACTTGGGGGGGGGCATTATTTGCAGGTTTTTTACTTTTACAAGGGTTCTGTATCCTGAACCTTCATGAAAGTCAAGGAGCCATTAGAAAGACTTACCTTTGCAATCTAACCCAAAGAGGTTTTCATCTCTTCAATTGCTCAGCAGCACACATGATACATGTGTCTGAGTTGTTTTGATGGCCAGAGAAGGGAATGAAATGAGAAAATGCTAGATTAGAACTCACTGAGAGCATGATCCTGGATGAGAATATTGATCTGGCTTGTACCACAAAGATCCAGTTAGGTGAACCTCTCTCTCCCTCTCCCTCTCTTTCTCTCTCTGGGCCCTTTCACATCATATAGTTATAGCACTATGATTCCACTTCCGCTGCCATGGTTCCATTATATGGAATCCTAGGATTTGCAGTTTAGAGAGGAATATTCAGAATTCTCAGCCAGAATGCGTCAGCAAACTACACACCCCATGATTCCACAGGGTGCAGTCATGGTAGTGGAAGCAGAATCATGATGCTATATTTGTTTGGTGCTGAAGAGCCCTCTATTTCTATGAGTATATATGCATATGTGAACACTCAATAGAATGACAGTGAACTTGGAGAGGTAGACCTTTACAAATCCCTCCATGCTGGATAATTTCTGGGTGGGCCCCAATGTTCAGTTCTTGATCAAGATGAACAAAAGTGGGGATTGTATCTCAGATCCAGACTCTTCTGGATTATGAGGGTTATCTAGATTTATTTCAAGGCAGTCTAGGCCTGGTTATGAGACAGACAGCTTTGGCTGCTATGTTGGGCAACCTACGCAGGGAATTTGGAATGGTGTCATGCTTTTACCCTGAGGATCTGGGGGTCCCGTGAGGGGCGCCCGGGTTGCCAATTATAAATACCAAATGTGGGGAAATTAGAACTCAGAGCACTGTTTTAGCTAGCGAGAGGCAGGGTAACGTAGCGAGATCTTTTACCCTATGTCAACGGCTTCAGGTCAGAGATACAGTCAACAGGATTTAAATAAACAAATAGAAGCTTTGTTAAACATAAACAGTAAAACAAACAACACGCACACTAACTAACTTAAAGAGTGAGGAAATAGACACAGAGGGATAACGGGGGATACGACACCTGGTCACATTGTCCTGAAAAAACTGGAGAAGAAGAACAGGGGCTCAGCGTGGTTGCTGAGGGGAACTCCTGAACAAACTGGCAGCAGGACGGGATGGATGTTCAAGGGGAACCAACGAGGTCTCAAAATGAAGACCTTATATAGGGTGGAATATGCCTGTCAGCTATGGCAAACCAGATAGGAAGAAAAGAAGTTTTGGCACTAGACAAAGGATTTGGTGAAGCCATCGTTAGCATGATGGGATTTCCATTGCAAGACAATGGAGTGGCCGGTAGGTTGATGGCCCTCGAAAAGGTATGCTTTGGTGGGAAGCTGTGCCGCTATTGTGGAGTGTGGGTATGGGAATCCCCTAAAGCTACGTGAGGCTTGGGAATTGCTGGCTTGAATGGATAATGGAAAGTTGAGCTATTAATCAGCCGCAGTCAGTACGTGCCTGTACGGAAAACACCCAAACACGTGTAGCAGGGCAACAGAGAGGGGTCTAGCAAAGGCCGAATTAAATGATATCAAAGCGATATCTAGGGGCCCCCATCTGGGGTAACATAGCTGGCATAACAATGGGTGTTCTGCTGGATGTCTCCCCAAATTTCAGTGTCACCGGCAAAAGTAACATTCTGCCTTGGTCTGTTGGGATAGCCCTGAATGGCACTGTTCTGCAATGGTTCTAGAAAGTGGTAGTCATAGGCCATTTCCGTACTACACTGTTATGGTGCTATTATTCCACTTCCAACATCTATAGAATCCTGGGTTTGCAGTTTAGGGAAGGGCATTTAGAATTCTCAGCCAGAGAGCTGTTCGGTCTCGGGAAACTACAAAGCCCAGAATTCCACAGGAAATTGAACGTGGAGTAATAGCACTACATGTAGTACAGAAATAGCCATAGACTACTACTGAACACCTTGGTCTTTGGTTGTTGCTGTTCATTATTCTATTTCATGAATGTGAAGTTCTTTCAGTGCTTAAAAAAAGTGCTGCACACATGCTAACAGTTTTATATTGTTATGCCCTGCCTGTGACCTTCCAGAATCAGCTGGTTTGGTAACTAACTGGAGAGAGCAAGTCTGTGTGAAACAGAGAGAGGAAGGGAGGGATCTTTGGTCTGATCCAGCAAGGCAATTCTTACACAGCAGCCTTGTGGTTCTAAACTCAGCATAAGTCAAGCATCTAGTTTCTTTTTCTTTTAAAGTGCATTACAATGGGTTCCTAAATCAAAGCTTGTCCATCTAAATAAATAGCTTGGTTGTCAAAAGTGCTGTGAATGTTGAAGTTTGCCAGGAGTGCTGCATACTCAGCACCTTTGGAAGCCATCTCACTGATGCCTGATCATTACGACCAAGGGCAGGTATGCCCCAGGTGTTTATCATAGGTCAGTGCCTATTTGAAGCATCTCTAGCATAACTTTGACCTGCCACTGACCTGTTTCCTGCCTGGATAACATATGTGAATCAATAAATGAGATAATACAGCACTGGTGTGAAACAGGGGACACTTTGTCCACTTAAGTTTATTGCCCTTTTTTGTTTGTTTGTTTTTACAGTGAATAGAAATCCTGAATCCTACAGGTATAAAGGACCAGTTGTCATTATTAGTGTCTTCTTTGGCTATCCCTTCCTTCTCACTCATTCCAAAAGGTTTGTGGTTTTTAATTTTTTATGGGGGGAGGCTGTATTATGTTTTATCGTGGGCATTCAGAACAACTGCTCAGTGTGACGGTGGCCATGTGTGACCAACCTGCATCACTGCCCATCTGGTGGTGCCTGGTGGCTCCTAAGTCAGTGAGATAGTAAATCTGATCCATATTTTAGTCCAGACTTTAAAAGGAGCATTCCAAAGTGCTGAACCTTATCCTCAAAACATTTTAAGTACCTTGGATGGTCACTTTGAACTTAAAGTGACCATCCAAGGTACTTAAAACCCAGAGTGGATTCACCACCCTACCAACATCAGAACCACCACTAGGCATGCTCAGCCCTCTGAAGGGAGGACAAGCTGCAGCACTCCATCATGTCTAGGCCCAAAAGCAAATGAAAGGCCCTTCATCCCAACTGCCACTGCTATGGCATTGGAGGAGGAAAAGAAGATCGAGCCACCAGTTTACCACATCTAGGTCCAGAAGCAGATGAAAGACCCTCCCTCCATCCCAGCTGCCATTGCCTGACCACCTTGCCTGATTTCTGGACCCTGACATTGGCTTCATCTCACAACTTGGACTGATTTGACCACCCCTCTGCAAACAGATTCTCACAGATAAGCACACTCCTTAAGCTTTAATGATTTATGACTGTTGCCTTGGCTGCAGTTAATTCAGGAACTCAAAGCTAATTACCTCCTCCCTCATATAGTTCAGGATGAGTAGAGCTGGAACAAGATAAAAATCACCAATCAGTATCTTGGCAAGGACTTTGACCACCAACTTCCAGGTCTCCACCAGCAGTAAACAGACCACTGTGTTCTGTGGGACACAACAGGAGTAGTTTAGGTGCTTTTTCATACCAGTTACTAATAATTCACTCTTCCTCACCCTTCATTTTGGCCTACAGTGTGATGTGTCTCAATTAACATAGCAGTAGAATTTACACTCAAGGGTTTGCTCCTGTTGTGTACCTTTGTTTACAATTTATAACAACCCTAAGATGATTCTATCATGGGATTTTCTTGGCAAGATCTGTTCAGAAGGGGGTTGCCTTTGCCTTACTCTGTGGCTGAGAGAGTTGCCCAAGGCCATCCAGAGGGTTTCCGTGGCTGAGCAAGGATTTGTACCCTATTCTCAGTCTACAATCTAAAGTCACAGACCCTTTTTGCACGGGCTTTCTGTTGCGCAAGAGCCCCCTGAGCCTCGCGGGAGTGGGAGCGTCGCTCTGCACGACGCACTCCCACTTCTGCCACGCTCACGGGGCTGCAGCAGCGCGATCGCAGGTTTTTTGATTTTCGCCTCAAAGCGAAAATCGCCCGTGCTCGCGCAACGCTCCTGGCGCCCACGCACACTTACCTCCTGTGCAGAGCGTTGGGGAGGCGGCCGGGTCGCGCTTCCTTCCCTCCGCCCCTGCCACGACGGACGTGACAGCCTCCTGCTTCGCGTGGGGGGGTGGACACGACAGCCTCCTGCTTCGCGCGGGGGGGGCGGCTCGCGCGAGAAGCCTTCTCCGGGAGGCTGCCGCTTCCCCCTCCTTCCTTCGCCTGCGGAAGGAAGGAGGGGGAAGCGGCAGCCTCCCGCAGAAGGCTTCTCGCGCGAGCCGCCCTCCCCTGCTCGCGCGAGAAGCCTCAATGCGAAAAGGGCACAGTCTACATCATGCTGGAAACTGGAAGCAAACCCACACTCCTTTTGCAAGCTGCAGATCTGTCCACTGCAGTATTCATTGTCCTGCTGATATTTTATTTATCTTTTTTCTAGACATTCCAATCCTATGTGTGTTTACTGAAAAATATGTCCTAATGAGCATAATAGAGTTTATTACCAACCATGAATGGCAGGTATCATCCCTTTAAGCCTTGCTATGAAACTCCCTCCCCTTCTGCATTGACATTTGTAGGTCTAATGACACCTTTGATGTCCAATGTGTAGTAAGCATATGCACTTCTTATATCATTTACATATAAGCTGAGGGGAAATATGAATAGGATTTGGACTATGGTATGCACAGCCACCTGTGATTATTCCGTGCCTAAGAAAACCCTTTCAAAAATTCATGGGGTTGCCATACATCAACAGACAATCTGAAGGCGCATACACGCACATACAGAGAGAAAGTTTAATCCTCTCTCTACATACCCACTGAGGTTGCACCAAAAATCTTTG
>CAOLHI010005108.1:0-83222 GCA_948474755.1 Ctenosaura bakeri
TATGGTAACACAGGCATTGTACCCTAGATAAGTAAATTAAAACTTCTGTTATGATGTAGGGGAGGGGATGGAGCCTTTGTCACTTTTCAAAAGTCTTTTCAAAGATGCCTATGATACAACTCAGCCACTGTTAAAATAATCATCAAGAGTATTCCAAGAGATGGCCCTGTTAGTCTGTTGTAGCAGAAGAAGACACAAAGGAATCCACTAGTCCCTTTGAGGCTAACTGGGATGAAGTCATTTCAAGCACAGACTTTCTTGGACTACTGTGTATCGGATACAGTGGACTGTAAAGCATATGCTGGAAATTTACTCTTTCCAGTTAGCCTTAAAGATGCTACTGTATGCCTTTTTATAATAATCACAAGTGTCTGGTAGGTTTTTAAATTTTCATTTTAGTTCCCTTTTCTTCCACTGATTACATCACTCACTCACCCAAATCTACATATAAAAATTTTCCATCTGATGTAACATTCCACACTTTTCCCGGCGTGGACTGCAGTCTGTGAATGCTGAAGCCAAATAAAACTTAATTGACTTAAAGATATCACAGGACTCAGGTATTATTTTGCTCAGACAGTGGCTGGAATTGTATTGTTTAGTCCCAACTAGAATCAGTTGTTGAATGGTGAATTGACACATAGGTAAATCAAATTGATTCAGTGGCTTTACTCTCCCCGGGTCAAACAATAGGATTTAGGCATATGAGTGCAGTGCTAGGCCTGAATAACTGTAAGTCCCACTGAACTCAGTAGGACTTGCTTTTTCAGCAGATGCGGCTAGACTGTACATAACAGTGTCCCTGGTGCCCAAATATTGCACTGTTTTGGTGACATGATCAGGGTCCCTCTTCTCCTTGCATTAACTGTTAAAAACTTGCTATGGTTTGCAAACTAGAGTCACTGTTTGAAGTACAAATGCATTGGGACTAAGCTGGAAAATTATTTTGTATTCAGACATCATAAATTTGAATTCTTTATCATCATATAACATCTTGCACCCGAAATCCATTTCCTGCCCTTGATCTTCCAAAAGCCCAGGATATACTGTAAAAATTGTTTCTAAGTCAGGCTTAGATTCAGAGTTGCAACTAGTGTTGGGGTGGGCAACTGCAGAGAGTGCCAGGGTACACTGACACCTGGCTCATTTTCAGCCAGTTTTTGGCAGTTGTGGAGGAGAATAAACACTGTGGGCATCGGGTTGTGGGAGCAAAACTGGTGTCTTTTGCAGAGGTTTAGAAACAAGTATTTCCCATTTTTAGTTGAAAGAACTGGTGAAGAAAATTAAACATATCTTTGGGGCTGGCTGGAGCCTTGGCAGCTCCAAAAGCTGTAAACTGGCCACATGTGACCCACATGTGGGGTGCATTTCCCTACCGCTGCACCAGCAGCTGCCAATCCAGCAGGATCTCCTTCCTTCCCTTGCTGACCTCTCAAAGCTGTTCTGGAGGCTTGGAAAACATCGTTATCATCAGGTATAGGTAAAAATTTACATCAGAAAAAACACACAAAAGTTAAAATATAACTAAACTATCAATATAATTAAAAGCAAGCTAAAAATATCACCATGAGGAGGGGGAAAAAAGAAATGCAAACAATACAGCACATTGTTAAAAATGTTTTCCATATATACGGTAAGTCCCCAAAACCTGTTGAAGCAAAAAAGTCTCCAGCAGATTTGGGAGCCATATGAAGGGCTGGGGTGTGTGTGAGAGGGAACTTACTTCTTCCCAGTTCTGCTGACATACATAGTCCTTATGGAACAACCTCCTTGGATCTGGGCCCCTGTGTCTTCTGCTATCCCGATAGATAGATAGATAGATAGATAGATAGATAGATAGATAGATAGATACTGTTCCAACTTAATTAGTACTGCTGGAGGGCTTAATAGGTACTGCTGGAGGGTGTGGTGCTGTCCCCTAGGGGAAAAAAAAAGAACATTGTGACCCAAGTATTTGGTTGAACTGGTTCTTGCCAGCTGCCTGGGCTTGTTCATTTTGTAAAGAACCATTTGACAGGCACTCCTAGACCATTCCTTGGAAGTTTGCTTAGGACTTGTTTGGCTTATGACATGGGTTTGTTAGCAAGGGTACACTTGGCAGGGCAAGGCACAGTAGCCAGCGTAAGTTAAGTGTGAAGCTCAAAAATGAAACCTGTTCAGTGAATGATTCCACATAGGACATGTGTCTCACCCTTGATGAAAGAGGAAGTAATTTTTGGCCTGATGCCCACAGGATACTGCAGTGACTGTTTGCATCAATATGAGAGCTTGGAAATTCATCTGATTTCATCCAAGAGGCTGTGGCTGCATCAGGTCAGGTGTCAACTTCCTTCATGTGGCTTCCTCTCTGCTTTTCACCCTCTCTTTAAATTACTTCAGGTAAATTTCCAGTTGAGGAGAACATTTGTTCAGCCATTAGCTTTGATAAGGAAATATAAACTGACCATACCTGGTTATTAACAAGAAAACAGCTTAACCGGGAATAGTCAGCCATTTCCCTGATGAGCCATGCAGGTTTGAATGTAGAACCTACAAAATATATTTTTATTAGATCTTTGGGATTGTTCCTTCTGCATCACTGTGTCACACTTGTTGCTGATTGTAATTAAATATCCCTAAAATGGACAGAAGACCTATTCTACTCTGTTTTATAGAGAATTTGTACTACAAGCTCAGTTATGTCATATAACTAAGACCCAGAGTGGATTTTTTAAAAAACAATTCAAGCCAGATTCATTTTTATCTCATTTTTGAACAGGATCACAAACCTAGTAGATCACAGGAATGGTATGGATGTAGCATATCTTGATTTAAGCTTTTGACAAAATCTCCCATGATACTCTTGCAGACACGCTGGTATAAATGTAGGCTAGGCAATGCCTCTGTTGGGTGGATTTATAGTTGACCGATTGCCAAACCTGGAAGAGTCTTCACCAGTGGTTTCCCATCATCAAGCACAGAAGTGACAAGTGTGACACTGCAGGGTTTTATCCTGGAGCTGGTGTTGTTCAACATCTATATGAATGACTTGGATGACTAAGTAGAGAGGATGCCCATCAAATTTGTAGGTGACTCTGAACTGGGAGGGAATGGTAATGCCTCAGAAGACAGAATAAGAATTTGAGATGACTTCAGCAGACTGGAGAGATGGGCTAAAACTAAGAAATGAATTTCAACAGGGATAAATGCTCCTTCTACTGATATAGGTTGCCTGATACCTGGCTTGATAGTAGAAAGCATGAAAAGGATCTCGGGGTCTTAGTAGAAGACAAGGTAAATATGAATAACTAGTCTGACACAATAACAAAAAAATCTAATGCAGCTCTAAGATGTATGAGCAAAACTGTAATGTCCAGATCAAGGGAAGTAAGAGTTCCACTCTGTTGTGCTTAGGTTAAAGCTTGCATGGAGTACCGTGTCCAGTTCTGAGCACCATAGCTTAAGAATGATAGCAGCAAGGTAGAATGTATCCAAAGGAAGGCAACCAGAATGATAAAGGATCTGCAAACCAAGCTCTGTCAAGAAGGACAGAGGGAGATGATTGTGTTTAGCTGGCAGAAGAGAATGCTGAGAATATGATAGTCATCTTCAAATATATGAAAGACTGTCAGATAGAAGATGTTTTCTTTTGCTCCAGAAGTAGGAACTGAACTAACACATTCAAATTACACGAAAGGAGATTTCAAATAAACATTAGGAAGACCCTCCTGATGTTAAGAGCTGTTTAGAAATAAATGCTATTGCTATTGCTATTTAAGAATGGAATAGACTACCTATTGGTGGTTTTCAAATAGAAGTTGAATGGTAACCAGTCAGATAGGTTTTTACTGTGAATTTCTTCTGTTGGCAGAGGACTGGTTTAGATGACTCTTGGAATCCCTTCCAACTCAACAGTTCTGTGATTCTTTATGCAGTTTGTCCAGTGATGAAGACTGCTTTGTGTTTGCTATTACTGTAGACTGGCAATCCTTGGTTTTCGTAATATTTAATTACAGAGTGTGTCATCGTCTTTACCTAATATCTGTCCTATTCTGTATCAGCATGTGTCTCTGATGTAGTTTGTCACAATTCCATTTTAAAGAATTGATGCTGAAAGTCATAATTCAGCCAACTATATAGAAGTTACAGTTAAAATTACCTAACAAAGAGATATATTTTTCCTGAGATCGTTGTGAGGTTCTTGTGTTTGTAAGTGCATAACAAGGCCAGCCCTACCATTAGACAGGATGAAAGTGGCCTCCTGAGGTAGCTGGATGTAGAAGCAATGAATCATGCTGTTCTCACAACTGGGAGGTTCCTTCTGTTGCTGGGCTGACTCCTTCCCTTTCTTCCCAGCTCCACCATCCGCTCCCTTGTTGCTCGCTTGCCACTTACCCCTCTCCTCTCCCTCCTCCCGCTGGTGCACTTGTCCCCTGCTTGTCCCCTCTCCTCTGTCTGTGAAGAACCAGTAGGACATGAACCCCTTTAAATAGCATAGGGAAGAGGAGGAGGCGGCGGCGGCAGCGGCACCGTGCCTGGGGCCAGAAAGATTGCGCCAACAGCAGTGTTACTTGCAATTCAAGTGAGCTTTGCCTTTCAATGGTGTGTAGCATCCCCTTAGCACTCACACAGAAATTGCAGAAAAGAATCCATAGAAGAAGAGCAATATTGGGAATTTTCCCTAACCTATGTTTCTTACCTCATTGTGGAGTATTGCAACCAGTTCAGTGAGACATGAGGCTTGTGTCTCAACATACCTTGTCTCAGTGTCACTTTAACAAAACCCAAGTATCTCAGCCAGGGCTTCACCCACAGTAAATTATTTGGGAACTTGCTGCCTCTTATTTTTCGACTGGTGTTTTGTTATGCCCAGTTTAAAAAAAATAGCAGGGAATGGTATGCAATTCTAATTTCTACTTGAATTGACATAATTCTTCTACCTTTACTGAAGAAATCATGAACTGCAAGACAAACCAAAACATTCAAGGTTGGATGCGGTGACTTAAGCTTATCTATATTACTGCTTAAGAAGATACTATTATCATTAGTCTTAAAAACCAGTAAAACAGAATTGTTGTCATTCCATTCTTACAGGCTGAAGACTGGGCCAATGTAACTTGTCCAAGGCCACCCAGTGAGTTTGAGGCACAGCTGAGATTTGAACCTCTTTGTTTTGGGGGCAAGTGCAAGTTCCTGCTTCACAAACAGGAGGTAGGATGATATTTTCCCCTCATTCTAGTATAGGAGCTTGGTGGTGTATCTTTTCTTAAAAACTGCTTCATCTCCCTGCAATTAGGTAGCAAATTCCATCCAATCCTGCAGAAAGCAGAGGTTTCCAAAGATATAGGAGTCTTATTGCTGCTGGACTGGACTTCCAAGGGAGGGTAGATTGGCTCGATGCCTCTTGTCATTCCATCAGCAGGGAAACACCTCCTTATTCTGGCAGGCTTTTTTTTTTAATTGGAGAGAAGAGGAATATCTGGCTGCTGAGGAAAGCATATCCTCTATATTTCACAAATGAAAACTAGGACATAGGTGGTCAAAGAAGAACATCAGAGTGTACTCAAGATGGCAAAAATTATTAATGAGGAAGAATGCATAAGCTGCAGGAGTGTGCTTTTGCCTGAGTCTACAGGGAAGGGCAGATTCTATCCCTTCCTCTCCCCACTGCTGAGTTAACTGAATGCCAACTACTCAGTTTGCAGCAACTAAAGTAAGCTGAGGACCAAGGTGAATATGTGGGAGGAGAAGAGAGAAACTGGGAGATTTTAAAAATATTTTGAAAATGTGGGAGGACAGAGAATTGATGAGGACTGTCCCTGCCAAATCAAGGCAGTTGGAGGGTATGGGAAAGAGCTTCTGAGAAGGAGTGCCATCCTTTTTAACTGGGATGTTTTCAAATTGCTTGTAGCTCAGTTATGTTATTTATTTTGACAGTCTAAACGACAGATCAGAATCCTGTTGGTGACATACACTGGTGTAACCTCTTGATGGCGCTGAAGATTTGGGAGAGCAAAACCCTCCCTTTCTTCTGGCTGCAAAACTTCACTGGATGGTGTCTGGGAGCCTCCTGCTCTCTGGCCACTGTTGGCCATCAGGGTGCACCCCAATCCCAACACCAGAAAGGAAAGCCTGACAGAAATATGGCTGGCAGGGTTTTATGCTCTGGCAGCACTGACAACACCGACAATTGTATTTTTACGTGTGTGTGTGTGTGTGCGTGTGTGCGCGCGCATGTGGTTTAATTTTACTACAGCCTTCTTTGAGTCTATTCTGAGAGAAAGGAGGAATATAAATCAAATTAATAAAACATTTTTCTCTTGTCTTTCTTTCTTTCTTTCTTTCTTTCTGTGGGCCTTTCCACCCTACACTGTTATAGTGCTATCATTCCACTTTCATCATCCTGTGGAATTCTGGGCTTTGTAGTTATTGAGGCCAAAGACCTCTCTGGCTGAGAGTTCTAAATGTCCCTCCCAAACTGCAAACCCCAAGATTCCATAGGATATTGAAAGTGGAATAATAGTACTATAACAGTGTGTTTATTATTTATTATATTTATATGCCGCCTTTCTCTCTGTATGGGACCCAAGTCAGCTCTCAACAACAAATTAAAACATCAAAACATTTTAAAGCAATTAAAAACACATACAATCATTAAAAATCCTAAAACAATATTCAATTAAAACAAGTTGATAAATAAAGCTCCCCCAGCTTACATAAAAGCCTGTTTAAAATGAAAAGTTTTAGCCTCTGGTGAAAAGAGAGCAAGGAGAAGGCCTGCCTAGCTTCCTGTGGAAGAGCATTCCACAGGGTGGGAGCAGCCACAGAGGGTAGTGTGAAAAGGCCCTGTGTGTACACAGATGCATGCACACATACATACATACATACATACATACATGTATGTTTATTTTCTCTAGTTGGTAACCAGCCATTTGCTGTCATTGTCCCATTAATGCAGGACTTCACCTACTGAAGACAAGGCTGAGGCGTTTGGATGGTGCTGCAGTGCAAAAGAAGACTATTATAGCCATATTCTGGAAGGCAGAGGGGATCTTTGCTTCCCCTGCCCCTCTCCTGGCTGGGGAGGTGGGCAATGGCACACTCAGGACAGCTTGTACTCCTTCTAACAGTGTCTTTTCAGTCCTTCTTGCAACATGCCTTGGCTCAAGGTCAGTGTTCATTTCACTGCTGTACATAGTGTCTACTTAAAATACAGTGAGCTGTAAGGTTAGAGTATTGGACTGGGACTTGGGAAATCTAGTTTCTAGCCCATACTGAGCCACCTCAGCGTGGACTATCTCACATAGGGTTGTTTATGAGGATAAAATAGGAAGGAGACAACTGCAAGTTACCTTGAGTTCTTTAGAGGAAAGATAGGATATAAATGGAAAGGCAATCTGAAGGTGATGTTGGTTTCAGGACGGACTGGAACTTTTGGCACCTATTCTGGGTTGCATCTTGTTTGCTGTTCTGCCGAAAAGACATCATTGCATCGACAACAAGGAAGAATGATTTTCTAAATCATCTTCCTCTGAATCAATAAACTCTTGATCACAAAACTCTTCTTCCATATGGATCTCAAAGTGAGGAATTTGCTGCCTCTGGACTCTGTGACAGGTTGTATGTCTGTCACAACAAAGGTTAGCTTTGTTTTGGCAGACATCCATAGGATCTTTCATACTGTCAGTTGCTAAATATTATTGTTTGCCAACATTTAAATATTGTCCAGTATAAAACATTGCTACATGTTGGCCATTTTATACCGTGCATAGTATTGAATAACATTGCATATCAAGTATAGCAAGGATGGGCAAACTTGAAGTTTCTAGGATCTGCTTTAAAAAAATTAGAATACTGAGATCCACCTACTGGAGCTCAGTGCGGAAAACAGAGCTGAAACTGAAGAATTCTAAACTCTCTGGGCTTTGTTGTGAGACCAAGAAGTGGTGCTCAAAGTCATTCCATTTAAGAATCCACTTCCCCATTAATTCATTTAAGTGGTATAATTTAGAGCAGAAGAGGAGTTGTTTTGGTCTTGTTAATCTGGAGTCAGATATTCTTCCTGATGTATTGCTGATCAACCAGAGATCTACCAACAGAGCCAGATCTATGTTCTGTTCATTGGGCAGCAACTATGAAATCTAAAATATCAAATTAAAATGGAAGGGAAGGAAGGTGGAGGGAAGGAGTCTTGTGGCACCTATACAACTGACTGATTTGTTTTAGCATGATTATAAATCCAGGTAATACCAAATTACAATGCAAGTGGATTGTCCCCTGCAAAAGGTCATGCTAAAATAAATCAGTTAGTTTTAGATGTGTCCAAAGCCTCTCCCCACCACCACACTTTCCTTTCCTCCTCCTCTTCCTTTTTATTCAAAGGAACTAACCTGGCATTCTCTTTCAAAATAAAATGTGTTGCCAAGTATAGCTGTCAATACAGGTGTACAGAGGTCTGAAAACACCCTAATTTGCAGGGAGAATTAGCACAGCTGGGGAAGGGGTATTGCTTTGGGCTGTAGGGTTCTGGATGGTGGTCTCCCACCTTCCTCATTTAAGGATTTGGTTTAAGATTAGAGACCTGCAGTTTGAACAGGGCTGTGAGGCTCAAGGTCCCAGGTGTAGCTCCAGATCAAGATCAGTGATAAAGCAGAGTTGAATTCCTCCGCCTTGGAAGGCCCTGTGGCCTTCCTTGAGGTGCTTCCTCTTTTCCTGCCAACTAGGCCTCGCCTGAGAGCAAAACACTTTCTGGGCGTGGATCAGGCTCCTTTTGTTGAAGGAGTGGGCTCCGGCTGACTCACTGGTGCCATCCCACTCCAGTGGGTGTGGATTTTCTGAAACGTAAGGCGAAGGCGGAAGAAACCTGGTTGCTCCTCTACCTTCTGTTACCTTCTCACAGCTGTTGGAACAGTGCCCAGCCTGAGATGGAAATGGAATGCCTGAGAGCAGAAACTGCCTAAATATGAACCACACCTCTCCCAGGAGAGGTTGAAAGTAATGGGGTTTAAATCTGTGCCTAAGTGAATGAATGCTTCTAGAGGAAGACAAGATCGGAAAACTCTGGATAGTGTAGAGCAAGGAGTCTGAGGGCTGCTTTATCCTCAGCATATTTTGTGTGTGTGTGTATGTGTGCCCACCTAAATGTTGGCTATGGCAAGCAGATGTTTACCAACATGTGTCAAGTACATATAGAGCCACTAGGACTCTTGAGTGAATTCTTGAGGTCTGGGAAATGTGTGGCCCTCCAGGACTGCAACACCCATTAGCTGTAGCCAAGATAGCCCCTAGTGCAGGATGATGGGAACTGTGGTCCAACAATATCTGGGGGACCATGCATTCCCTCCCCTGCTCTGGAGTGAAGGAGCAAAGAAATGCACTAAGATATACCAGCACCTCCATTCACTCATCTAGTTCAAAGCAATTAAGTGGCAACAATCTATTTTTTGTTATTTTGAAAGCAAATAATTACTTTTAAAAATTGTGACATGAATGTTAATGAATTTGTTCGGGTGTGTTTGAATTGTAACTGAATCCCATTTGGGATAAAGGCGGGATATAAATGCAATAAATAAATAAATAAATAAATAAATTAAATTAAATTAAAATAAAATAAAATAAAATAGTAACTTTCTAAGCCCCGGGGTTCATTGACAGAAGCACATGGAAAAAGCTTATTCTGCTCTATTCTTTATTGGTGCCACACTATCTAGAATACAGTACTGTGTCTAGTTTGAAGTACCACATTTTAAGAAGAAGCACTGGAAAATGTTGAGAAGAGGTGGTCAAGGATAATTAAGGGTGTGGAAGCCAAGTTCTGTGAATTAAGGCTGAAAGAGTAGAGTCTGGACCTTTGTGAAGATTAAGGAGGGGTATAGCATGGCCTTCTCTTATGCAGAAGATGGTGCAAACCTGTTCTCTTTTGCAGCAGAGGGCAGGCCTAGAACAAGTGGGTAGAAATTTCAGGGAAACAGATTTTGCCTAAATGTGAGAAGGAACTCCTTAATGAAAAGACTTGTTTGAGAATAGAACAGATTGCCCCACTAGGCAGTAAATTCTTCTTTGCAGGAATATTTATTTAAGCAGAGGGTTGGATGGTTATCTCTCAGGGATGTTGCAGTTACGTTCTGTACTGCAGTGCAGCATTGAGCAGCAAGATGCCCTAAATTACTTCCAATTTATATTCCAGCTATATAAGCCCAAAGTCCTTTCTTTCTGTATTTCTAACTCTGTCTTTTTTTGTGTGTCTCCAACTCAGACAACAGTACAGGGGGACCCACATCATCTCCATCTTATAACCTTTCGGTATGTATGTCTTTTTGAGGCTCTTGGGGAAAAAACACCTTGAATTGTGTCCAGAGTACTAGTTCTCCCGAGCGGGGCAAGGGGAAGGCTGGACTGGTTATAGGTTATCTTGATTTGGCTATTCTTCTACAAGGGCAGCCCTCCATGCTTCCTGCTAGCTGGAATGGGAAAAGGCAGAGCTAGAGCGGATTCAAGGGAAGGGGAGAGTATAGTCCAACAATTTCTAGGAAAGGGCATAATGAGACCCTTAGCTATTGTGTCAATGTGGGTAAATAGTGCCATACCCAAGGCTGTGGAATTCTGTGTCCAGTTCTGGGCACCTCAATTCAAGAAGGATATCAACAATCTGGAATATGTCCAGAGGAGGGCGACCAAAATAGTGAAGAGTCTGGAAGCCATGCCCTATGAGGAACGACTTAGGTTGCTGGGTATGTTTAGTTTGTAGAAAGGAAGGTTAAGAGGGGACACGATAGCCATGTTTAAATATTTGAAGGGATGTCATGTCGAGCAGGGAGCGGGCTTGTTTTCCGCTGCTTCAGAGACCAGGACAAGGAGCAGTGGATTCAAGCTGCAGGAAAGGAGATTCCACTTGAACCTCAGGAAGAACTTCCTGATGGTCAGAGCTGTCCGGCAGTGGACCATGCTGCCACGGTGGAGTGTGGTGGAGTCTCCTCCTTTGGAGGTTTTTGAGCAGAGGTTGGATGGCCATCTGTTGGGAGTGCTTTGATGTGGGTTCCTGCATAGGAGGGGGTTGGACTGGATGGCCCCTGGGGTCTCTTCCTACTCTATGCTTCTATGATTCTAAGGCAATCCTATCAGTGCTATGCAAAATTGTATTATAACAAACAGGAACAAAATTATAACAATGAAGATGTATCATGTGAGAAGAGTACCTTGAAGGAAATGGGAGGAGAAAGTGAAAAAGAGAGAGATGGATTTCCTCCACTGCACTGCAATCAAGTGATTTTTTTGTGGTGGCAGTAACTACAACTTGGCAAAGTTGCTCTTTTGGAAGTTAGTAAGTTCTTCTCATTCCTTTTTTATTTTCTCATGGCAGAGCTCTGAGTTGGCGGCAGCCATAGCCGTGCCTTGTGTCTTTGGAGGCCTCCTGCTGATTGGCCTTCTGGTTTTCATAGGACTCAAAATCCGTGAGAAGCGCCAGACGGAAGGCACTTACCGGCCCAGCAGTGAGGAGCAGGCGGGTGCCCGTGTGGAGACAAACACCAACCTCAAGCTGCCCCCGGAAGAGCGACTCATCTGAGATGGGGAAGGGGCTCTGCTCTTGGCACCTACCTTGGAAGGAGCTAGTCAGCAGCCCAGACTGTACAAAAAAGAAAGGAAGCAAGCAAAAAAATGGACCATCTGCTGCTGCTATGCTCTTGGTACCTCCCTCAGCATTACAGCCCCACTGGGTGTGAACAGCAAATGGGAGAGGTCCTAAATTTCTCAACAGTGGTTTTGAGGACCCTCTGGCACTGACATAACAACACTGGGATGAAAGACAGCCAGTTTGGAGTGGATGTGGCCTCTCTGCTCAGGCAGAAGAGAAGGGATAGCCTCCCCTTCAAGGGATGCCCAGTGCCCCAGAGTTGCATCCTCTTTCTGTCTTGTCCAGAAGAACAAAATCGTCCGCCTGCTGTTTGAGGAGTGGAGGGGTTTGTCACCCCAGCTGACGCAGCTTTGTCTGAAAAGGAAAGCAGGACCCTGGACTGCTATTGGGTTTTAAGCAGAGCTTGAAAATGATAACTTTTTTGTCTACAGTTCCCAGATCCCCCCGTCAGTATGATGATTGGGGGATCCTGATTGTTTTAGGTAGGAAAAAAGTAACTTTCCCTAAGCTCTGGTTTTAAGGGGCCCTACCCTATGGGCTAAGGGTCAGAGGTGGCTTTTTTTAATGAAAAAGTGTAGTTTGCACTGTGCCTTTTAAATATGCCACTATTTAATAAAGACTCATTTTACTTCTCTGGTAGCAGTCAATGAGAAAAGACATTGGTGCCTGGAGTATGTGAGGAGGGCTATTGCTACGGGCTGCCTAGGACACTAAGTGTTCTGTTGCCCAGAATGTTTTAAATCGACCAAGGGAGGGCAGAACTACTTCCCAAGACCAGACAAATAACTCCAAATGACTCCAAGGGTTCAAAGCCTCAAAACTCCTATCTTCAAGCAATCCAGGAAATCTGCTGTGTTCTAGGCATTTTGAGTGCATTCTTTAACTATTCCCAATAAGTCTATTACTGTCAAAACAAGCTACATTCAGTTAGTTACTGACTAACAAAAATTATAGGAACTATTATTTCTAGAATATATACAGAGTTTAATCCAATAAGGGCCATATGGATCCTGATTTTGGGGGTTTCCCCTCGTCACAGCTCAAGATATTCAGCATGGCCCTCAGTTTCTGGTGTTGTATCATGGGAGTGAAAGGCCTGATGTGGGGAGGAAAAGGCAGCAAAATCCATTTTTGCCAACCCCATTGTGCCCACAGTGCTTTAAAAGCATTCAAATCCTTTTGCGTTTATCTTCTAATTTCTCCAAGAATCCTGCAAGATAGGTCAGTATTGTTCCACTCATATGCAGATGGGAATGCTGTGGCTGAGAAAATACTGTCTCCCATTAGCCCTACTGCATCCTAGTGAATTCATGGCATATTTTATTCTTCCCTCAACTTTTTACATATTCACTGAGCCTAGTTTTTCTTAATAGAAAACCTACTCTTTTTGGGGATGGCTCAAACCCATTCAGTATGTATGAAAAACTGGTTTTCTTCTATCTTTATGGAATCTTCTAAAAATCATACAGTCAGCCCTCCACATTTGCGGGTTTCACTTTTGCGGATTTGATTATTCACGGATTATACATTGTCCCCTCTGCTGCCTCCCTGTGCCATTTTTAACAGGGACTGCAAGCCTTGTGAGGCTGAGAAACTGTGAACGAGGCTTGTAAGTAAGTCCCTATTTTAAAATGGTGTGGGGCAGCAGTGGAGGTGGCAGTAAGCCCCACCAGCCACCCACTTCTGCCTTGTGAAGGAACCCTGATGCCCCAGAGGAATCCATGGTGGATTGAACATGGTGATCATACTTTTTTGTGTGTTAAATATGGTTTGGGAGGGCCTAGAGTTATTCATGGTTTTTCCACTTTCACAGGGGTCCTGTGCCCCTAACCCTAGCAAATGTGGAGGGATGACTGTATATACAGTACTTTTTAAAACTCAGCATGCCCCTTTTTGTGGCACACTTAGCATTTTTGTTCTGTTTCTGAATGGCAAGTAACTTTTTTAACTGTAGAGTGACAGATATGGGTTGCCGTTCTCATTACCCTGAGCCAGCATAGCCTGTGGGTGAGGAATGGTAGAAGTTGCAGTTCAGTCAACAGTTGAGTTTGGAGGGCCAGACATTCCCCATATTTACCATATTTGTATTTAAGCTATATATAATGATTGAAGGAAAAAGAAAGATATGACTTACTCCACTACCTCCAGTCCCCCATCAAAATTATGAACCTAATAACCTCTAAGTTAAGGACAAGTCCCTTTGTCCTTGCTAGGCACTAGGTGGCAGCATCATATAGGAGAATTCATTTAAATAGATCCTGAGCCGTCAAGTCACTGCTGCAGCTTATAGGAAGTTTGCCTACAGATAGGCAAATCCAAACAAGCAGACTGGGAAATGCAGAACGCAGCAGTTTCAGTTCTGGATTGACCTTGAATGAGGTAGGGGCCCCACGGCAAGCAAACCTGTTATTTTTCTTTCTTCTTGTGTGTATGTGTTTCAGGGAGGGAGACAGGCAGTGCTATAGTTTTTCTTGATTTCAACTAAGGCTGTTCCAGAAAAGTGAGATGGAAAATCCAAAATGACATTCATCCTCTGGTAGCAAGCACAGGGTGCAATCTACACAGAAGTTCTACACAATCCTCCCTGCATTCAGTTCATGGATGGTCTCTGATGTCACCCTTTAATTTGAATCAAGCTTGTGCAGGGAATTCCCCAATACAGTCTTCTCCAACCTGGCAACCCCTGCCTTCCACCCCAGTGTTTTGGACAAAGCTGACTGGGTTGGTGTACGTGGTTCAGCACATATGGCTGGGTCAAAGTTGGGAAATCCTGCCACAGTGGAACATTGTGCTGTTTTATCTGCAGTTTTGTGTTACCTGCAGTTCTTTCACCGTTGCAGATTATCTATGAGGCATACACGTGCCTCTCCCCTGCCCCCCGATTCTCTTGCATTTTGCTGGGCACAGAGAGGGAAGACAAGTGTGACCGGGCAAAGGCAAGGGAATGGGGGAAAGACATGGGTGCATTTTTTCCCCTCCAGCGCTCCCCTTTCCTATTCCCTTGCTTCTGGCCCTGGCCCTGAGAATGTGTGCTGAGGCAAAAGGCAAAGGAAAGTGGTGGGGAGGCACATATGCATGCAGAAACCTTCCTTCCCCTCTCTGGAGCTCCTCCTTCCTATTCCCTTGCCTTTGCCCTGGTGCAGAGAACATGTGCTGAGGCAAAAGGCAAGGGAATGGGGAGAACCACTGCGTGCCTTCTCCCCTCCAGAGCTCTTCCTCCTATTCCTTTGCCTTTGGCCCTGGCATTCAGAACATGCACTGAGGCATAAGGCCAGTGGACTGGGGTGAGCCACTGCACGCATTCTCCCTCCTGGAGCTCCCCTGTCCCATTACCTTGCCTTTGGTCCTGGCGCAGAGAAGGAAGGCCAGTGTGCCAAGGCAAAAGGCAGGGGAATGGGAGGAAGGAGCCTGGAATGGGAGGGGGACTGAGGAGGAGTGAGTGATTTGCCATTTTTCCACTTTCAAGAGGGTTCTGTGCCCTGAACCCTCATGGAAGCGGAGGGGCCACTGTACAATGGAGAAAGTACAGACCTTGGGTTGCATGGAACTTGCAAATTCCATTTTTGCAACCCCAAATCCCTCAGCTATGTTCGCATGATTTTCAGGCAGTTTTCCAAACTGCGTTTCAGCAGTTATGATATTGTAACCACAATATGTGACCACAAATGCCCCTCAAATCCATCTCAAAAGCCAGGCAGCCTTTGTTCTTATCTTCTCATGTTGTGAACATGTGAACCAAATATTTTCATATAAACACTGGAAATCTTATTTTTAGAGAAAATGATACAAAGTCTGGTGAGGTTTTGTTTGTTATGTTAAATATGAGTACATCATATCACTATGTGATATTGTTAATAACTCAATAAAATTCTTTTTAAAAATCAAGGCAGCTGTTCTGTGCAAAGGAATTCTGCGGCACAGGTGTACTAATTGAGCTGTGGTATGACAAGGAGTTAAAAAGGAGCCCCTGCTCATCACACTGCAGCTTTCTGGTGGGGGGAAGCTGTAGACAGCATCCTTCAGTGTCCTACTTAGCAGTGCCACAGAACCCCTTTCACCTGGCTTTTAAGGTAGGTTTAGGGAGTTGGATTGGGAGATGGTGCATAGCTCTGACACTGTGGCTACATGTCGGATCTATGCAGAGTCTCAGCCAGTGTTTACAGACTTGAGGATGGAGGTTGAACTGTGCTCACTTTTGGCCAATGCCAGAACTTTGAAATGTACTTTTCAAAAACAGTAAGCTACAGTTATAACCCCAAGCCCTCCCCCACCAAATATTTAATTACCATTATAGTTGCATTTAAAAAAAAATAACAATGTGCTTTTTCTAAAATTAACTATTTCACAAAAATATCTGTAATAGCACCCTTTTAGGTCCTTTTTGAAAACCAGAGTGCAGCAGTCTGAAGTGCAGCAATGAGGCCACATACAGATAGGTATAAAAAATATAATTAACATTTTTAAAGCTGCGGTTAACGTTTTTAAAACTGTGGTTAAAAAGGCACACAGCAAAAACAGTAAAGTTATATCTTGCTATGTTGCAATGATAATATAACCTAATTCATTACTGGAGGCCATATAGGTAGGCAACTGAATTATATGTAACTCATTTTTTGTAACTGGTTACTTCCTAGTTCAGTTAAATCTCACCAGGAAGGCATTGTGTCCTGTTTGATCACTTTGTTTGATCACTTTCCCATTGGACATTCATGGCCACAAGGGCTTTTGCACCTCAGTTGTACTAGCAACACCCAGTGTGAACGTGGATGTGCAGTTCTCCATGGCAGAAAAGTTCCACTGGATACCCACGTCCACCTTAGAGACCAATGAATGAAAAAATAAACTTGGAAACAGTTTGTTATCTTGAATCTTCTACTGAGGGACTGAGCTCAGAGTAATTAATATGCTTGTGCATACTGGCATCTTAATGTAGCAGTGACAAAGGCATCAAATTCTCATTGCCTGCAGGTTTAAACTTACAAAACAGCAAAGGGAAGAGGAAGAAACAGCTATCAGACACACCGAAGAAACCTACTCTTTTTTTTTTTCAGAGCCTGGAACTTACTTGTTGAATAATCCTTCCGAATCCTATATGCTGTCTGGAGATTCTGGGAGCTGTAGTCCAGAAATCTGCTTTTCCAGGTTCTGCCTTTTTTTACTCCAAATGCTGAGCTCTTCTTCTGTGTGCTGTTGCACCCCTGATACTATTTTTAATTCTCCTTGAACAGGTGGGACACTGAGACCAACCAAACATGTTATAAAAGTGAATACTCCTGATGCCACAACTGGAGTGACTACTGCTTGCATGCTTTCCTCCCAGTTAGCTTACTCTGGCATGTGGTGCATCGAAACAAAAAGCATCTCATCAGAATAGGTTGAGACAGGAGGAAAGGACCCGTCTCATTCCTCATTTCTGAAAGGCATAGTGGCTGGATTTAGACCCCAAGATTCATCCCCAGAACTTGAGATACCCCAATTGTGTATAAAAGCAGTGGAAGTGTGCTGGGTCCATGTGAACTTACAGTCCCTTAACACAGGCACCAGCAATGTTTTCACTGTTAAGTGCCACATCCCCTGCCAGGTTATCTGTAGAGGGCCATGTTACTGGTGGGTGGCAGCAGAGCCAAAAATGTCACTTTTTTACCTGTCACACTCCTTTTCTCACTCTCCCACTTCATCTGCACACAAAAGGTTACCAGGAAAGGAGGTGTGAAGAGATAGTTTATCAAAGGTCCCCTTAAATTAGGCTGAGGGCTATTGGTTGCCCATTCCTTCCCTACCATAGTAACTGATTAATGCTGCTTCATAACCAGGGAATTCAGATTTGTGGAGAGCAGTCCACCTGTTAGGTTAACTTCATATTTCGATGGCCAACCAGCAGGGACAGCTTTCATTATATTACTACTGAAGCTTGTGAAAGTAACTTATTTAGGCTACCACTTCCAGAATCTCCAAGGCAACATGAAAAGTGTCTATGCTGGCTGGGGCATTCTGGGAATTGTAATGAAATAAAAATAACTTTCCCAAGCTCTCATTGCTGTCATGACTTTGAAAATGAGCGATTTGAAGCTGTTTTTTTCTCCTGTAGTATTTCTAGGAAGCAAGCTTATTGTCTGCATGGTAACAGAGATGAGCAAGCTGCAATCCTCCTCTTTTAAGACAATGACAATTTTCTTCACTGCAGGAAGGCCCATGTTGGTCTATATATTACATGTATTTTACTAAATAACTCTGCACTTTATGAGAAGTTGCTGAATGAACTGACACTATTCATGCAACCTGCTTCCCCAGTTAAATGCATAAGAATGGGTGTGTTGGATTACACCCATGTTACATCTAATGTAGCAAGTGGGTTGCCTGAAACAGCCAGTTAGATGCTTCTGGAAAGCTCAAAAGCAGCCCATGATAACTGCAGCTTTCCTCTGCTATTCACTCCTACTCATTAACTGGTACTCAGAGGTATACTGTCTCTGCAGGTAGAAGTTCCACTCAGCAGCTTTGTTGTAATAGGCACTGTGACAATGAGCTACCTTTTAGTGTCCATTTCTTGGCCCCTACAAAGTCCTAGACTTCAGGCAGTCTGACTGTTGTTAGTTGTACCTAGAGTACAACTGTTACACGAATGGGATATATTTATGTGTTGACTCATCATTCAACCACTGATTCAGTAGATCTACTCTACCTGGGATTAACCAACAGAATATAGGACAGAGCTCCTGGATGCCAGCATATCCTCATTTTTTTGTTTTCAACTCCTTTGTGAAACAGGAAGCCTCTGATGTTTCCAGCTTGGCAGGATGTCTAGAAAGCTATCTCCTTCTGACTGATACCTTCCTATTTCATCTCTGCTGCCCAGCAGGTGATAAAAGTATTTGTTTCCCTGCATATAGGCGCCCCAATCGATTGGTGAAGCAAGTGAGCAAAGCCTTTGGCCCCTGCTCCAGCAAAACCAATTACATATGCTATATGTGCCTTGGTTCTTTGTCACTCCCTCTCACAACTTGCGTGCATCTCTCCCAGCATGCTGGAAGCTCACTAGGGTGGCCACATGCCAAAGACAAGTCTCCTGCACCTTTAATAGCTGTGGAAAAGAGGGAATTGCATGGCATCATCAGCTCTATCTGCTGCACAGCTATTAAAGCCAGGTCCTCTTTACCTCTGGTTAGCCTAAACCAGAAGTGGCCAAATTGTGGTGTCTGAAGCCTATAGATCCCTAAATTTAATTTTTTTCAGGCAATTTTTCTCTCTAAACCCCCACCCAAAATAGGCCAAAACTGCTGCCAAATTCCCTACCCATGATCTTCTCCACATGCCTCAAAACCTTTCTAAAAAATCCAAAATCAACCAAAATGAAACCAGAAGTAATGTGTCATTTCCAGTTGTGTCAAATGCAGCCCACTGGGCGGGCAGGGTGTAAAACATCCCACCACAGTTGGCTGCCCCTGCCCTGAGCAATATCTTGGGATGCTTCCTGAGCAGGGGAATGGGTCTAAATAGTGAGTACACAGAGTTAGTACAAGCTAGAAGTTGTGCAGTTAACATTAGTTTTCTCATATAACATAAGCGCATTTTTATGCTTTGTCTTTTGTCTTATGTTTTTCCGATGAATTTTGGACTGGAGATTTGGAGTGGAAGTTTTCTGGCCAATTCAAGGGAGAACTTTTCCCCTCTGGCACACATGTTAACTTCACTCCTATAGTGATTAGAGTTATGCTTTATGTGAAGGTAATGGAGGAAAGCCAGAAGCCTGTCTGTGACAGATTATCAGATTAGTGTGACTTTCTCCCCAGTTAACTACCTGTTTTCTACTATGCCGTACCCCCTCAAGAGTAGGCAAGAGTAGTTCAAGAGTAGGCAAGGAGTAGTTCAAGAGTAGGCAAGGAGGGACAGACATGTATACTATACACAAGGTAAGAGGTGATTCACAATGAAGAGTCTCTATCAACCACTGTCAGACATTATTTTTCCCATTAATTTATTCAATTCTTCTCATTTAAAAAAATAGCATTTACATTAGTGGTCATCCCTGCCATTTTGTATTTCAGGTGCTGTTGCTTGATTTTATTTACATTCATTGCTTATTCCCACCCATAACTCATCACCTGACAGTGTAGTCATCAAGTGATAAAGGTGCACATGTGAACCTGTCCATAGCACTAGCTCTTCATTCTATTTTTTATGTGCTTTTCGTCACGTCGCTCTTGGTCTCAACACTAGGAAACATTTCACAAGAAGCAATCTTGTGTTTAGCAGAAGAAAGAAGCCTGGCCAGTGGCAAATTTATTTAAATCCCTAACCTACCCAAAGTTTGGAAATGTTACATTTTTTATGCTATAGCCCCCCAAAAGTAACATTTCAGAGCCTTGGTGCTAGCTCCCAGAGTCAGGAGTGTCCCTCTAGTCAGGTCAACAAACAGGAAGGAAGCAGGCTGTGGAAACTGATTGTGAGAAGCAGGGGTAGGTGAACGGTTCAAGGGAGCAAGGCTGACCCACTGATGCCATTATTGAACTCCACCCTTGCTTCTCATAATCACCATTTGGGTCTGTCAGAGATATTGTTTGCACCAACATTTTTCAAAGCCCAGAGGCTTCCTGCCATTCTAGAGGACAGGCTTCTGTTGTGGTTGGCACCAGCCACATGGGCACTCTGTTCTTTCCAAAAGCCACATGTCTTCCCTTCTCAATTGTATCTCCAGCGCATTTTCAGAATTACCTTCTAGGCCTCAAATCTCTTCTTCAGTTCAGACACTCTGGACCTGGGAGACAAAGGGCATTCTGGGTTGTTGACCTGTCCAAGGACTGGCACATGCTCCTTTGCCACCTTGATGTCCGTGGTCACACTGGCTTTTGTTTGGAACAATGCTGCAGGGGCCTGGGTGCTGGAGTAACTAATGACTGGCAGCTGTGCCTTTGAGCTGGGGAAGGCGTCTATGGAGTCAAGGGTCTGGTGAACCCTGGATTCCTTGACAGATGTCATAACAGTGTGGCTTTCTGTTCTCTTTGCAATAGGATGGGAAGCCTCCTGATCTGTATTCTGGGTCCATGCTACATGTGACAGCTCATTGCTCTCAGGTGCAGCCATCTTGCCCTGCTCCTGCTCCTGCTCCTGCTCCTGCTCCTCCTCTTCTTGGAGTTGCAAGGGCACAGGTGCCTTCTCTGGACCAGAAACCTCTTGAGACTCAGGGCTACCATAGCTACTCTTCTCATGGCTATGAGCTGCAGCACTCATGGACAGAAGCAAGGCACTCTGCATATTCTCTTGGTCCAGAGAGGTCAGGGGCATCCTGTCCACAGAGAAGGAGTCTTCATCATCCTGTTCCTCTGACAGGGGTTCATAGAGGGTCTCTCTGCTGGGCCTCATCTGCAACAGATAATGATATTGTTGTTGTTATTGTTAGTTGTTGTTGTTAATATATTATTCCCCACAGTTCAAGAATCAAAGTGGCTTACAACAAATCAAAATACATATTGTTAAAAATCCACAAGATACAAAAGTTGAAATGAGATTAAACAAAAAAATTAAGAACAAGATTAAAACATATATCAATATATCATTAAAATGGACACACATACAAGCACAACAGTTAGCAAGATCCAGCACATTACTTGGTGGGACAGGCCTTATATAGTTAATTACTAAAAGTCTGCCTAAACAGAAAAGTCTTATCTGAGAAAAAAAGTAGGAGGGGTGACATCAAACTTCTCTGAGAAGGATGATTGAGAGCCCGAAGACAGCCATTCAGGAGGCCCTCTCCCACGTTCCCGCCAGACATACCTGTGATAGTGGTAGGACAGAGATCTCAACAGATCTCAAAGCACAGACTGGTTCAAAAGGGAAAATACAGTCTGGAACTGAGCCATATAAGGTTTTATCGGTCAAAACCAGAACTTTGAATTGTGCCTGGAAACAGATTGGCAGCCAGTGAAGCTGTTGCAACAAGGGAGCTGTGTGTTCTCTGTAGCTAGCACCGGTTAGCACTCTGACTACCGCTCTTTGCACCAAATGAAGTTTCCAAACACTCTTCAAAGCTGCAGTCCCAAGTAGAGCGTGTTATAGTAATTCAACTGGGAGGGAACTAAAACATGTGTCACCAAGGCCAGATCTGAGATCTCGAGGAACAGGTGCAGCTGGTGCACAAGGTTTAACTGTGCAAATGCATTCCTGGCCATCATTAAAGTCTGCGCTTTCAAGCTCAGAGCTGAATCCAGGAGCACGCCCAAGCTGCGGACCGGCATCTTTAGGGGGAGTGTAAGCCCATCCAGCTCAGGCTGAATCCTTATCCCTAGGTTATCCTTCTCCCTTGGATAAATCAATATCCAAAGGATAGTCTAAAGCAGGGGTGGGCAACTGTGGAAGGCCAGGAGCTGCACTGTTCTCCAAGGAGACTTTCTTGTACCCCTCGCTGCACCCACCTTGGCAAAAAAATTATGAAAGAAAACAAAACAAAAAAAGGGTTTTTTTTGCCTACAAACATGCTCTGGGGGGCATAAGGAGAATTTTTAGTTGTTTTGTGAGTACTCCTGGCCCATTTGAAGCCTAGGAGAAGCCATTTTTTTAACAATAAGAAGTGAGCAGAAGTTACTTCCTGCTTCAAAAAAGGCTTCTCTGGGGCCTGCATTGATCCAGCCCTGCTGTGTGTGATGGAAATGCTTCATGCACACCCCAAAGGGCATTTTGTGGCAATTGTTTTGATTTTTTTTTAAGCCCTGGGGGCGTGGAGAGGTTGCCAAACAAGGCAGGAAATGTTTTCCACAACCCATAGAGATCATTCTGGACTAAAAGATTTTTGGGAAAAAATAGTTTCTGACCTCTGAAGGCTGCATATGATACACAGGCCACACACTGTCCACCTTGGTCTAAAGCAGAGCTTTCCAAACTCACACTTTTTCGACATGCATCATTTCGTGACACAGTAATTCAACTTTACTAGCAAACTGAAGGTATCCAGAGGCATATCTAGGGTAGAGAAAGGCAGCCTCTCCAGATCCTGGCCTGCTGCTATCACCCTTACCAGGGAAGGCCCCAGTGAGGGCAGCAGCAAGGGGAAAGGCAGCCCCCTCCCATTTGGTCCTTGCCAACTGCCATCGCTCTTGCCAGAGAAAGGCCTCAGAGAGAGTGACTGAAGTGGTTCAGGCTTGGGTGGTGGTGGGTCTTTCTCGACCAGAGAGGTGACACACCAACACACTACAGGCAACACACTATTGTGTCGCAACACACCCTTTGGAAAGCCCTAGTCTAAAGCATCTTTCTCCAGATGCTTTAGACAACAGCTCTGGCAGTCCTTTGCTCTTGACTATGGAAGCTGGGACAGATAGGAGTTATAGGTCAAAATCACCCCAAAGATTCCTTATTCTTGAGTTAGAGTTTATTCCAGTCAGAGCTTGAGAAGTCACTTTAATGGACTACAGCTGCCAGAATCCCAGTAGCCATGCAGACTGATGAAGGGTTGTAGTCCATAAAAATAATTTTCCAAGTTCTGGTTCCTGTGTTTCAGATTTACAACACACAATCTGCCCCTGGGCATCTTTGAACAGGTCCACAGATGCCAGGACCAAGATGACTTACCTTTGTATAGAAGTTCTTGTCATCTAAATTGCAGAAATCCAGGCTGCGGGTGCCATAGAGAGGCCGTCCAGCTTGGCTGGGCTCCAACAGATTTAGTGTCTCAAAGATTTCACCTAAGAGATCAAAATCACCTGAACCCAGGGAATGTGGTTGCAGATTTTCAGCTTCATCTGGGTCCAGAGAGCAATCCAGTGATGTTGTGCTGGAAGAGGTAGAAACATCCCTGGGAAAACACATATATTTCTCTGGTGAAATGGGATCAGGACCGGGCACAAGCCTAGTATGACAGTGAACTGTTGCTTAGGGAATAACGGTGAATGTTAATATACCTCTGCGTAAGTAAAAGCAAATAGTACTGTTAAAGTCTACAACCCGGGAGATCTGAGTTTGATTCCCTACTTGGCGATGGAAATATACTGAGTGACCTTGGGTGTGTCATGCACTCTCAGCCTGAGGGGGGTCCGGGTTACCTTAGGGTTGCCATAAAGAACACAACAATAACAACAACAACAACAACAACAGCCTGGAACTAAGACAGTCTTTTCCCTCCCCATCATGTTTGTATTTGTGGCCATTTCTGTACTAACCTGTTATAGTGCTATCATTCCACTTTCAACATCCTATTGAATCCTAGGGTTTGCAGTTTAGAGTTTGCAGTTCAAAGGCCTCTCCTTAAACTGCAAAACCCAGATCCCATAGGACATTGAAAATGGAATGATAGCGCTATAACAGGCTAGTGAGGAAATGGCCTGTGCTCAAAAATATTTCTGTTGTTACCTGATGAAAAAAGTTGCAAAACAAAATAGAACAAATCAATTTTTTTAAATGACCTGTTTTAAACCATTTTGAAAATGAGAATACCAAACCTATCATTATGCAAAGTGAGGTAACTGCCCCCAGTGGCACGAGGTATGGAGAAAGGACAATGTGCTGATGGCACTGGTGGTTACAAAAAAATCATTATGACTACCAGTGCCACCAGCACATTGTCCCTGCTCCATAACTTGTGCCACTCAAGGCAATTGCCTCACTTTGCATAATGAGAGGCTTCGTATTCTTCTCATCAACAGAGGCCAATGTGCATATGTCTTCCACAGGAAAGAAATTTGGAAGGTACAGTGAGTCTGAATGAAGTTTCTTTGTTGGCTTTCATTGGCCAAAACAATGATGTAGGTGAGGTACCTTCACTATAGAAAGTGGTTACCCAACATTAGGTGTTTTTACTGTCTTGTTGTGATGCTGATTTTGTTCCAGAGACTTCTAGCTGGAGGGAGTTATGCCCACTCTGATTGGTGCTGATATTACTCCATAGGAATGCAACATACCAGCTTCTGTTTCTTGCACTGCTGGATTTTTGACTTTTCTTGTAAAACCTGGGTGCTCCCAGATGGGTGGTTGCTCTCACTCCTAACCTCTTGCTTATCTGCTATGGGATACATGTGGAATTGCAACTGACTATCCAACTTTACATGTGTGGCTGGATGTGTACATCCCACAGTGTTCTATATGTCAGATCTTTTTTATGCCTTTTCACGCTAAACAATTCTAGCACTGTGATTCCACTTTAACTGTCATGGTTCCACCTTAAGGAATTCTGGGACTGGGAATTTATGGAGGGGTATTTAGAATTCCCAGCCGGGGGCTCCTCCAGTGCCTTCCCAAATGACAGACTCCAAGATCCTTTAGGAGAAGCTGTGGCGTTTAAATTTAAAGTGATGCCAAAGCGCTATAATTGTGTAGTGTGAAAGAGAAGTCAGCATACATACCAGAAATTGTGACTCGTTTAAAAAAGATGAAAGAGTAGCAGTAAAGTGGCCTAACACTTGTGGAGCTTGAACTACACTCCCATTCTTCCCCCCAAATAAGAAATACAAGAAAAATAAAGTAGAATAATAAGTTGATAATGATGTCTTGTAGATTCTCTGTAAAAAAATGAGTGAACAAAATGTGGTTTATTTAGAGTAAACATGTGATATGGAAGTAGGCCCTCTTCCAGCTCCCACTTCTCTTCTCTTTCCCAAAGTTGGCTACTACCGGTACATTAAAAGGAGAGATGCAGATGCCTCACACAGGAAGTGTCCTCAAAAGGCAGCTGGCTGTTTTACTGTTGTTGCATTTATATTGCCAGAGAAACAGAAACCCATAGTTCTGGGGTTTTAACTTTGTTGCCAGAACAAACTGGCTGGGTTTGGGTACAATGTACCGTGAGTTGTGGGGAGGGGTGGCACTTGCTGCTCCACCTCAGGCAGCAGAATTTCAGGGGCCAGCCCTGCTACCTGCCCACTCCCTCCAGGGTAAAAATCATTCACACATCAAAGTGGATTCTGCAGAAATAAATGTATTTTCTAAACTTTAAACAAATCTTTAAAAATCTAAGTTGAATTCCTCCTTAGAATAATCTAAGTTGAATTCCTCCTTAGAATAATTATATTTAGTTTGGATTTTTGAAAAAAAAAATGTTTTAAAAAATGGTAGGAGACATAAACTATACACCAGACATGTTACTCTTTAGAGCAGTGGTTCTCAACCTTCCTAATGCCGCGACCCTTTAATACAGTTCCTCATATTGTGGTGACCCCCAACCATAAAATTATTTATTTATTATTTACAATCCCTCCTCCCCCCCGGCAAAGGCCACCTTGCTGGCCAGGAACGGGGGCGGGGGGGCAGGGAGGGAAAAGGAGCCGCATGTCTCCCCTGGGAAAAATCTCTGAGAACCCCCCCGGGCTCTGCTTCTGCTTCGCTCTCATTTCCGCTGGGGGGGGCAGTGCGGGAAAAGTTTCCGGAGTGTCGACCCTGGCTGGGGGGTGGGAGGAATCCCAGCGCCTTTGTCTTTTGCGCCGGGCGCAGCTTGCCCCCCTGGAAAAGCGCCGCCTTGCAGCCCCCGGCCCTTCCGCAGCACCCCCCTCTGTGGCGAGTGGGGCAGGGGCCGTGGTGAGGAGGAGTCCTGCCCCCCGTGCTTTCGCCACCCCCCCAAGCTGGCCCGTCAGACAGGAGGTTCCCCTGGTAGCGGAGAAGGGGAGCGATTTCAGTCCCTTCTGAACAGGGGGCAGGAGGACGCAAGCACATGGCTCACACTTGTGTACCACCACTCCTGCTGTGGCCACACGCACTCCCACCGAAAGGGGCAGGAGGACGTGAGTGCGTGGAATGGAGCCTAAGACCGTCGGAAATATGTATTTTCCGATGGTCTTAGGCGACCCCTGTGAAAGGGTTGTTCGACCCCCAAAGGGGTCGCAACCCACTTGGTTGAGAACCGCTGCTTTAGAGTGTCCTTGGGCTCTATTGTTTTTGCCATACAGAAAGACAGTTCCACTGAGTTCTGGGTTTTACAATTTCGCTGTGCCAGCCTTCCTCAACCTGGAGCCCTCCAGCTATGATGGGAGGCTGAGCACGGCTGCATTGCATGTATTGCATGCAACTTTTTTTAAAGTTAGATATGTACTGTTATTAGATTAAAAATCTGTTTGTGAGATTTCAAAAATAACACATGGAATTTTGGAACAAAATTCAATTATTGACCACAAGAGGGCAGTTCTCTCTTCCAGAAAACCAATCATAGGCCACTTTATTCAGAGGTTATTTTTGACTCCAAGGAGACTTATCCATAGCATAAGTGCACAGAGGAACTATAGTCAGCCTAAGGCAGGGGTAAAAATCATGTAGCTCTCCAGAGGTTTTTGAATGGCAGCTCCCAGCATTCTTCACCATTGACCATGCTGGCTAGAGCTGTTGTGACAAGCAATCCAACAATACCTGGAGGGCAATACAATTTTCATCTCTTACCTAAGAGGTTTAACTGAGTGTACCTTTTGCCCTCCCAGGAATTCTTATTACAGTCAGCCCTTCAGATCTGCGGATTTCACTTGTGCGTATTTGATTATTCACAGATTATTTACTGTCGCCTCTGCTGCCTCCCTATGCCATTTTTAATAGGGACTGCGAGCCTCGTGAGACTGAGAAACTGTGAACAAGGCTTGTGAGTCCCTATTAAAAATGGTGTGGTGCAGCAGTGGGGGTGGCAGGAAGCCCCACCAGCCACCTACTTCTGCTTTGTGAAGTTATCCTGATGCCTCAAAGGGATCCATGGTGGATTGAATATGGTGATCCTACTGTTTTTGTGTGTTAAATATGATTTGAGGGGCCTAGAGTTATTCATGGTTTTTCCACTTTCATGGGGGTCTTGTGCCCCTAACCCTAGCAAATGTGGAGGGATGACTATAATTTAGCCAGTGCAATGTAGCCAGTGTAAGTGTAGCGGCTGAAGAGCCATCTTTTAGCTTTTTGCCAAGTTAGACATCAAATTGTTGTGCCCCAAAAAACATGGGATATGGTCAACATAGGAGCAGACCAACGGATGGTAACTATTTAGTACACTTCACCTTTGATTCTCCAGTTCTGTGCTGCTCTTCTGCCTTCGTGGTCGTCTGGGCCGAGACTGAAAAGAAAAAAGCAGAGCCTAACACAACTTTGTACCATGATACCTGGGAGGGGTGGTGGCTGTTGACTCTATTCTGCCCAAGATGACAATTATGTTAACCAGATTCAGAGCTCCATATGCCTTCATTCTAGCGGGAGATGGCCAGCCACCCAATACATAAAATATAGAGGGAGACACAGGTTCATCTGAACTGTTTCCAGATGGAGAGCTCCTAGCACAATCAACCCAGAAGGCATGAACAATTATTTCTTCATGAATGTTCTGAGCTAAGAGCCAGAAGAAGCAGTGGGAAAATGTAAGTAGGTTACCAGTGGAAATGGACAACATCTGGAGCTCCTGAAAAACTAAATGCTTAAGGCAGGATGACTACATAACACAAGCCAGATTTGAAAGCACGTTTTTGGGACTTCTAAAACATAAAGGCCCCTCCTGCACTAGCAACTGTTCTTTGTAATCCTTGACACTGGGATTGTCTTCACACAAAAAATAGATTAAATCCCCCCATCTCCCAGGGAACCTAGTTCTGTGAAGAAAGCTCAAACAAACAAAGCTAGTTACAACCTCCCTCCTCCTGCCCTAGATTCTCTTTTCTCTATCCAAGGACTCTTTTTGCACATGATCTCCATGTACTTTTGTGTGAATCTACCCAGAGAGTTTGGGAAGGAAGAAGGCCACACCTTCTGATTTTCACCTCTCAAAATTACTTCCAGGAGCTTGGTGGGGGGATTGTTATTATTGTTAATTATTGCAGGAGGCCACCCAGTCAGGAATATATCTGACAGCATCCCTGGCTTTTACAGACAACCTTGAACCCTTCCTAGACAGAACATAAAATGGCAGATAAATATTTATCCTGTCTATACAACCACAACAGCAATGTTTAGATATTGAATTAACTCTACTTCTCACGATTACTAGACTATTTCACATTTGAACAAGTTTGACAAGAAAAGGTGAGGAAATCCACAATATTGATACTAATATCTTCCTTCTGTCTCCAGAGCTTGGATGGATCAGGTTGCAATCCTAAACATGACTAATACAGTGTTAAATCCTACAGAATTCAGTTGGGCTTCTGAACAATCTGGCTAGGATTAAGTAGGCCATACAAAACATGGGAGACTAAAGATTTTCCTTCCTGTTTCTCCATTCTGGCTTATAGGCGCCCACATGCAAACATATATTTGCACACAAACCAGACATCTACAACACCCTAACATCTTTTATACTGTAGGCAAGAGACGCTTTTCTCTACTTACTTCCTTTTATCATGGACCTTAGAATGGTATTGGGAGGGGGGCTTGGTTGGACCCGAAATCATCTGGCAAAAATGAACTAGAAAGATTCTCATGTTGCTTATCCTCTTCAGTAGTTATCAGTCTGAAGTATATTAAGGCCCTTATCACATTATTGCCCAAGAGCACTTCATCCCGATCCCATCCTGGCAGTGTCATTGCCGGGATGGGATCGGGACCTCAGCGCTCCTTACTGCACCCATTCGACTGCTGGCGGATTGGTAGAGTTAGGGACACTCTTCTCCCTTCTGCAGTACAGCCTATCTCTCCCTGTGCTGTATTGCAGAAGGGAGTGCTTGATAGCGCTTCCGCCCTTACCCTATGCTCACAGCTGATGGGATTGTTGCAGGAAAGGGGGCCATTACCAGACTTTTTTCCCGGTAATGGTATATGCTGCAACAGCAGGACCGCCATGACATCATGTGATGGCACACATCCTTAACCGATAGCAATGCATTGCCATGCTGGGATAGTAATGTCGTGCGGTAAGGGCCTAAATGATGAAGCACTAAGAAATACTAAAGCAGCTGTTGCTGTTGAGCTCTCCCAGGAATAATAAAGGCTGCCTGTAATCAATCTACACTTATGTGGGAGTAAGCTACATTAAACACACGGAGGGCACGTTTAAGTAAACGTTGTGTAAGATTCTTTATGTTCAAGGATGTTTCAGTGATAATAGATGGGAAAAATAATTTGCCCTCCCTTCAACAAGTACCTGGCAGGTAGGGAAAATTAATAATAATCTGCCTGCCAGTGTTGAGCCACTAACCTTAAAAATAGTTCTGGGGTCTCTGCCTTTTACAATTCTCATGCAGCTGGGCCATAAAGCTTCAGGTTAGGCAAACTACTACTGATGGAGTACACCAGATTTATTCAATCGGTATCAGGCTTGTTCTTTTGGGCTACAGTAAATATGATCTGGGTTTGCATTTTGTGATAATGTACTGATGCATACTGCTCAACAGAAAACTGGTGCACCTTCTGTCCACGGTTGGATTAATGTGACATCCAAACTCAAAGCTCTGGCTTGTTTCCCCGTCCCCAACAAGCCAGAGAAATAAATCAGCCACAAAACTGAGGGTCATTGTGACCTCAGAAGACAGTTATGGTCCCCTGAAGTCTCCTTTGTCTTGTGGGTATCTCCTAACCTAGTTCCCTTCTTCTTGTGTGACATTTTAAATCTGTTCCCCTCCCCTGGCCCATCCCTACCTTCCCAAAATGCTGGGTGATGGGCAATCGGCTTTGCAGGGTCTCAGACTGTTTATTCCTTGTGGGCATGATAGGACTAGAGATGTGATCGCAGTTCAGGGAATGACCTCGCCGTCGATGCTGGTCTACACTGGAGTCCTGGAGGAGATTAGAATTATTTGGAGCACATGCTCTGCTTCTTTTCCTATTCTACCCTCGCCAGGGTGTCAAACAAAGCAATATTTACTCCCATATAGAGTAAACAGGAACACAGACTGAGGTACTAACAAACTGAAGCCATACAGGGATTTTTCCTCTGTAATTTTATAATTTAAGAAACAGTTTGGACAGAGAGAGAAAATGGTTTCTTACCTTATCCATCAGGCGGCTCCGCATATTCTTTAGCCTTGTTTTGGCATGGCCTTTGGCCTGGAAAACAGGGAGACAAGAGGAGGCATACAGCAAATGCCAAGATGGACAAGAATGTGCATATAGGCATGCACGCATAGAGAGAAACCAGACACACAACTAAAGGTTTGTGATGTCTAACTTCTGAAAGTTTCAGTTGCTCCTCTCTAGGACTGTAGGTGATTAGGAAACATCTGTTCTCCCTCCTTGGAGCAGACTTTCAGATCAAAAGAAAAGGAAAAACAACCATTCAGGTAAAAGGAAAAAAGTCCCACAAGTGCCTTACATATTGGTATACGTTCTTGACTGCTGGATTGGCCTTATTTTTCATGGTACTGATCAGGGCTCCTCCACCTTTCTAGGAAGAGAGAAGAAACATCAGCTCAAAGCAATACACTGAAATTACAGCCCACTGTAACTAATGAAAAAGGAAGAAAAGGGTCAAAAATTCAACAAGAAAAGTGGTTGTATAATAGTAAGAAAGGCAGCTGGCCAAAAAAGGAAGGACACCTGATCGATAAGAAGCTAGCCCAGAAGCTCAGTCCCATGCTCTGTCTACCATGGAGGAGGTCTACAAAGCATTTTCCTTTATAACTAGGAGAGACCAATTCTCATCTTCCAGCTGTTGTTGGACTGCAACTTCATACCCTCCAATGTCTCACTGGTGAAAACCAGGACAGATGTAGCCAAATACCATCAGAATGGGGTCAAAATGGCAAAAATGAACGCACAAGTAAGGAGAGATTGCAGCAATTTGCTTTTGCCTGAGCTGCCAGGGGAGGGCAAGATTCTCCCTGTCTGTTCCTCAAAGGCCCCTCCCCAAACTGCAAACTCCAGGATTCCATAGGATGTTGAAAGTGGAATAATACCACTATAACAGTATAGTGTGGAAATGGCCTCAGTTTGTTTTCATCTTATGTCAGTTGCTGCAAAGTGTGAAAGTTGAGAAGAGGAGACAGAAACGTGGAAATGTTAAAGCAGCTAAAAGAGTGGAACAGCAGAGGATTAAACGATACTGTCCCTGCCAAATTAGGAAAGTTGGAGAGTATGCAACTTCCATCAGCCTAAGCAAGTACAGCCAATGGTGAGGAATACTGAGAGCTGCAGTCCAATGACCTTCGCTTTGCCCATATCTGCATTCTCTCAAGCAGAGAGACATCAAATTGATAAAAAATATTGCGATTATTATTTTCATTATGATGATAGGACTCATTTTTAGGGTTTCTGGGCAAAAGCCCACAAAAGATACACATCCTTTTGTTATACTGAGCTGGGCCGGCATGGTTTGGAAGTCCTTAATAATTCCTTTCTATGCCCAAAGAGACATTCATCCATGAAGAAAGCAAAGTAAAGAAAGGAAAACCACACAGACCCTGAACTTTGCCAGAATACAAAAGGAAGATCTGACAAGGAGGAAGGAGGGACATCTCAACAGTTTTACACCTTCTAAAGGCACTTCTACGAGCTAAGCACAGTGCTAAGTGTTCCTGTTTTATTGCAAGCAGCCTAGAGATCTTATGATAATGGGACAGGATATCAATATTTCATCATCATCACCATCTCTTCTTGTCTTTGTCTTTCAGGGAATGCTTGGGGAGAAATCAGCTTATGAGGCTGATTATTATGCATGCCTATCTAAAGACAAGGGATTGTTTAGAACAATTTTCCTTATATTGCTGTCCCTTTATTTCTCTTTCTGTCTTTTGTTGATTCCAAATAAAACTGTTATTTTAATTTGGGCTCTGGAAATGGCAACACAGTTTGTTCAGTCCATGGAGTGGTCCCATTCACTTATCTAGTCATTTTGGATCCATCTTACTTTGAAAGAAAAATAAATGGAAGTAAAAAGATTAGATCCAGACTGGTGGCTCCCAGCAGCTTAAAATCCTACAGCTTTCAAATGCCTTCTGACTGAAAGTCAAGGAACATATAGAGGGGGTTACAATCTTCTCATGAGTAAATTTCCAGAGCATGCTCCGGTATGGTCCTTCATTGCAGGGCATGCAGTGTATTATCTGGAAAGCCTTATATACAGATGCTGGTTCACATTAGGAAAGCAAACTAGAATATGGGAACAGCTGAAAAGACTGCCTGTCAGTGACTATGCAAAGACCCAGAGTTTTCTGTAGCAGAATCTCAGCTGAGGACTCCCTCCCAAAGACTCTGTCCTTCTGTCCTTACTTAGCTTTCAAGAGAGAGCTATTTGGTACTATTTTGCCAAGGTTTGGCTTTTCAATTGTGTTTTTAAATATTCTGTTTTTATACTGCAAGTTTACTTTACATTGCTTGGGAATTCTGATGTCAGAAAATCCATTTGTAAATACTTTTAATAAAAACAAAGAAGCTGCAGCTGTGGGGACAGCAGACAATTGACAGCGGAAGACAGCAGCTCCTGCCAGAATGAGGTGTAACCACTTACCTTTAGGTTCTCCAGCCAGAGGTGATAGGCATGCATGCTGCCTGGGAAAGAAGAGGGCACAATGAGTGGTCACCAGAGTCTACCCCCTCAGAGGCTGGGCTGAGAACTGTATATTCAAAATAACTTCCTACATCTGGGAGTAATGTAGAGAGAATAAGCATGGTGTAGTGGTTTGAACATTGGACTGCTACTCTGGAGAACAGGGTTCGAATCCCCACTCGGCCATGGGAACCCACTGGGTGACCTTGGGCAACTCACACTCTCTCAGCCTCAAAGGAAGGCAAAGGCAAACTCCTTCTGAACAAATCTTGCCAAAAAAACCCTGGGATAGGCTTGCCTTAGGGTTGCCACAAATGAAAAATGACTTGAAGGCACACAACAATAACAACAACATGTATACCAGTGGGTTCAGTATCCTACAAAGAAATGCACATGGGCAGCAGCTTTGAACATATACTGTTTAGAGAAAGCAACAGTGCAGCTGGAAAATTTTAGACCCTAGATTTCACTAACTTATATTACCCCACCTTTAAACAGTCCAGTCTATTATTTTAGCTGTGAAGTGCACAACATTTCTTTTTCTCCTCCATCCCTGTCTTTCCCCCTCCCTCTTTTGAACTCACTTAACTTGTGGCACCATCATGACTGCAGGAGCAGGACAGAATTTGCCGACTCAAGGCAAACATGTTTACATGGGAATCAGCACCATTTTGTCATAGAAAAGGATAAAACATATTAAAGCTAAAACCAACAAGGATGTATGTCTGTAACCATGTATGTACCCAGCCCCAGTCATCTCCTGACTCCAGTGCATTTGTTATGTTTAAAGAAAGGATGATCTAGCAACCAGCACTGGCCTCAATAGACTGACATGCCTGTGCTGTTCTGTGGGGTGATGCAGGGCCTGTTTGTCACTGACTCCATCACCTGGTGGTATGTGGATGTTCATGGGAAAGGAGGCTTGGCTGTAGGGGCTCTGGACTTCAGCTGTGAGACCCATGGGAAAGTGCATGCAACACCATGGCAAAGAGTGAAGATTTAACACTTGCAGGTAGGCTCACTTGTCTCCTGAGTCAATGCAGGAAGAATTCTCAATGTTAAGTATTTTTGCTAATGTAGTTTGGATGTAGTGAGAGCTTCTAATCCTCAGTTGTGTATGACACTAAAGCACACAGCTTATTTTACTCCTGAACAACCTGTCTCTGTTCACACTTTAAATTAGATAAAACCATGAAAGTGTGTTGCAAGATCCAGCTTCAGCTGCACCACTGAGACAAAGCACCTCCCTTTGAGAATAAAACAGAACTTGGGGGAAAATTACTTTGTTGGACTGCAGCTCCTCCAAACATCTGGCAGTTCCCCACTAAACTAATTGGGAAACTGCTATCAGTTAAGGCAGGGCTTTCCAAATGGTGTGCCATGACATGTTAGTGTGTCACCTGCTGTGTGTACGTGCATCATCTACAATCTTGGAAATGTATGTCATTATTTTTAAATCATACATTTTTAAAAATATGTGAAAGTTTTTCACGAGATATGTCGTGTCCCCATGCACGTTGTTATTACAATGTGTCTGTATCTCTTATACGAAGTTAGTTTAAGCTCCGGTTTGCTAGTCCTATCAGTAAAACTGAATTACTGTGTCATGAAATGATGTATGTCTAAAAAGTGTGTCACCAACATGAAAAGTTTGGAAAGCTTTGATTTAAGGTCTGAAGCTATTTTGTGTTCCTATCTGACATCACTTTGTTCACAGGCCCTAGACATCTGGCAGGTAGAGGCAAAGGAAAAGATGGAACCCGTGGCTGCAGAAGGGACCTACATGGCCACTGAATTTTCCCTTCACACTAGTAACAGGACAGTATGGCCTCCTCAACCTTGCATGTGTTAACATAAGGGGTGCATGACAGGCTGTATGGGGCTCATATCTGTCCTCAACAGAGGGGATGGCCAGAGAGCTCAGGATGACTGGCTGGGGAGCTGCCACTGCTGTCCACAACATTTGCCATTTGAGCCAGTTCTCTAACTTGGACTAAACACAGGAGCAAGTCTATGAGGGAGTATGTGGATCTCTATTAACTATTCTAAATAAAATGGCACCCCATCACCACATTATTTTCCCTGTCACATAAACAGTGACTTCCAATGGCTCTGGTTTTGTGTTCTCAGCGTTTGCATGTGTACCAACGGTGTAGGCACAATCAAGCACTCAATTGTTTGTTTGTCTTGAGAAGGCCAGCTGTGAGCTTGTGTTGCATGCCTTCTTGTGTTTTAAAGAAGTAGGGAGGGAGGAGAAAGAGACTGACCAGGGACTGGCCAGCAGTAACACACTACCTGGTTCTACTATTCTACTGTTTCGACTCTACACTGCTGTACAGACAGCAGTGTGGAGTTTTAAAGAAACATAGCTGAATGAAACTGATGAAGAATAAAGTAAGATGGAGGTTAAAACTGACAGAACACTACACTGAAGATTCTGAAGAACTTAAATCTGGAGGCGTCTTAAGAGTTTCAAAAACTTCCTCTGTTCTTTTCTTTTTAAATGTAACTTTTAAAGGAGCCAACAAAGGGGAGGGTGCCGAGGAGGCCATAGGACTGAGTTCTGTGGTTTGGTGCTCAATCGCTTCTGCGCATCCACCTCTGCTAATGAAAAGAGAAATGAAAACAAGATGACATCTGCGTTACCTGGGGACAAGCTTCGATTGATCTCCTGCTCAAAGAGGTCAGAGAAGTCTTCCCCAGCATTTAGCTTCTCCAGGCGGTCCTCAATAAACTGACAGATGTTGAGAGCATATGGAGGGTTGGGGAGAGATGAGAAAGAAAGGCACCAATTAGAAAGTGCAGGAGAGTCAGCATCCATGGAAGAAACACGGCATATTTAGGGTGAACAGACCTGGAAGGAGGACAACAATATCTCATTCCTTGAGAAAAGCAGTGGAGGTTTGATACTGGGTTTTCAAATTGTGAGACAAGCCTCAGAGGGACTCTTAAGGAGGCTTTAAAATTCTATAGATGGGTAAGAGTAGTACAAACTTCTCTCTCCCCCAAATCTATCCAAATAACCCTTGCTGATTTGTGTGTGTGTGTGCGTGTGTACATGCATCCTCATTGCCTTGTCATCTGAACTGGGATGCTTCCTTTTAAAGGTGTGGATTGTTCTAAGGATGAGGCTCACTGAGATCCTATTCCATTCTGCAGCTTCTGTACACAAGTCCTTCAGGGCCCTCTGTGTACTTAATTTTGGGACAGATCAGCAGTTCTGAGCCAGTTGTTGCAGTTGTGTGCCTTCAAATCATTTCTGACTTATGCTGATCATAAAGTGACTCCTTTTTAAAAATTTTTTACAAAATTTGTTCGGAGGAGGTTTGCTTTTGCCTTCCTCTGAGATGTGAGAGTTTGACTTGCCCAGGATCACCCAGTGGGTTTTCATGGACGACAGGGGGGGATTCGAACCCTGGTCTCCCACTGTCCTACTCAAACACTCAAACCACTATACCACAGGAAGATAAAATAAAATTTTGAAGATAATTTTGAAGATAAGTTCCCCCCACCATGCAAAAAGCTTGAGCACTATAATAAAAGAATACTGGAACAGAAGACAAACAACAATGAGAGAGACCAACAGAAGATCAAAAAATTATTAAAGCATAACATTACCTTATTTTGTGAATTCATTACTGTATTTATACAGTGCAAGACATTTCCATGGCATTTTATGGAGTAATACATTAAGCCTTCCATATTTGCCAGGGCTAGGGGCCCAGGACCATTACAAAAATAGAAAAATCTAAAATATCAAAATATGTGTGTATGTCTGTGGGAAGTGAGCCAAGGCTCTAAAGAACTTGTTATCCAAATTTAGACCTGAGCAGTAGTAGCACTGGATGAAGAGAAAACAAAGAGGAAAGACAGTGGAGGGTGAAGGTAACTGGAAGTGACTATGGGTGAAAAAGGTGGACATGATTTAAGTTTACACACAGAGAAATGTGTGTAAAGAGGGTGCATGGTAGTAAGGGGAGGGCAGTGAGAGGAGTGAATACATGGGATTCCATTGTAAGAAAACGTCAAAATAAATCAGACGAGCAAATACATGACCTTTGTGTTTTAGGATTTAGAGTGTGTGGTTGAATCTATCTCCTGTGTGTGTGTGTGTGTCCGTGTCCGCAGTGGTAGAGAATTAAGGCAATTACATCATTTGGCACCTCTTCAGGCTTCCCTGTTCCCTCCTCACAGCAGATGAAGGGCTGCAGGAATAGATTTTCCCAGCAAGGCTATATTGTTGTATGCAGACAAAAACAATATGCTACTGATTTTGTAATACAAAGCATTTTGGGGTGGTGTGGTTTTGGATGGATAACTGCAACCCCATTTACTTTTTAAGAAACCTGATGATGGCGGTAGAAGCAGCTAGAACTGGTTTGACATGCTCTCTACATCTTCAGATTCTCCCTCAAGGCACGCCTGTGGACTGCCTTTATGGTAACCTACAATTCAAAATGTGTGTGCATGTAAGCTGACATGTAAAGGGCCATTTCCGCACTAGCCTGTTATAGCGCGATGATTCCACTTTCAACATCCTCTGGCATCCTGGGGTTTGCAGTTTCACAGCCGAACATGACACCGTGTCCCTTCCTGCTTTCTGACCTGTTTAAGAACCTGTGCTTGAGTGTCATTTCCTTTTCCCTCATCCTGTTTCCTTTTGTTTTACATCTTTCTTGACGTTAAGCTTGAGAACAGGGCTGTCTTGTCTTTTTAAAAATCAATGCATAAGCTGCTCTGAAGACCTTTCCAGCTGTAAAGCTGCATATAAAGCTATAAACGAACAAGGCTGTGCGCTTAAAGACTGCTTAGGTCCGCTAGTCCATACCTCTTTGAAGAGCTGGAGGTGAACAGCCCTCTGGAGGAAAGCCTGTAAGGCACTGGATCCCTGCTGCAGGAAGCTCTCTTGACAAAAAGAAATGGGTTCTCCCTGCAGTGAAAGAGAAAAATGAGATTGACTCAGAGGTGGTAACAAGTGTGACAGGGTAGAAGGAGATAGATGCTCAGATGCAATACATCTGCCTTGTGTGGTGGTATGGGACAAGAGAGGCTCAGAAGAGAATGTTGGGAGGAGAACAAATGTTGGAAAAAATACCAGGTAATGTAACCATGTACTGTTGCAAAGCAAAGATGGGCATCTGTGGCCTTCCAAATGATGTTAGCCAAGTGACTTTAGCCTCCCACTGTCCCTAACTAGCTTTGCCACAGTGAAAGTTTATACAACATCTGGAGAACTACAGTTGCCCATTCCTCAGGTAATGAAAACCACAGGATCACCTGCAGTTCAAGAAGTGCATTGTGGGACCATTTTGCCTCACTATACACATTACAAAGTCAGGAAACTGTTTCAGTTATATTGTTTGCATGTGCATAGGCGATATCTGCAGCCACCACAGGCACACCCCTTTTCAATTTGCTTCCTTGAAGAGAATTTTTTAAAAAGAAGAAACTTCCTTAAATACCTGTAAATTCAGTTTAATCAGAACCTGTTGAGCAGATAAAGTATATTTAATAAAATAAAGCATGTTTAGGGTCCCTCCATACTACCCAGTCATACTTCCCAAATGTCCCAATCTGGCAGGGAGAGAGGAATGTATTTGCATCTCCATCTGATAAAGAAGACTTGGGGCCTTTCCACACTATACTGCTATTATTCCACTTTCAACATTCAGGGGAATTCTGGGGTTTGTGGTTTGGTGAGGCCCCAGAGCTTTCTGGCTGAGAATTCTAAAAGCTCCTCGCTAAACTGCAAACCCCAGGATTCCATAGGATGTTGAAAGTGGAATAATAGCACTATAACAGTGTAGGGTGGAAATGGCCTTAGTTTATGGAAGCTTATGCTACCAACTTCTTTCTCTCATTTAGTCACAAAGATGCTACCAGATCCCTCTGCATACTGATCCAAACTAACAAGGCCATGCCTTTGAATTTTGTCATCTTGACCACACTTAGGTTGCTTGGCCACACGTGTCCATATTTTCATCTCTGAAAAGTTGAAGGTTATGTCCAGTTAGAATGCTATATTCTACTTTAACTGCCATGGCTGCAATACTATAGAATCATGGGATTTGTAGTTTGGTAAGGCTCTAGAACCCTCTGGCTAAGAAGATTCTAAATGTACCTCTCTCAGCTGCAAACCCCATGATTCCATAGGATGGAACCATCACAATTAAGGTGGAACCATGATGCTATAACTAGGGAGTGTAAAGGGCCCTCAAACTATAGAGAATGCTGGAAATTGTTCCCTGCCCCCTCTTTCCCCAGTGTTCCAACTGTAATTTCAATTTTTCTAGCATTGTCTTTCCACCCCTAATAAATCAGGAAAATACAACAGTTTTTCCAGATATAAAGCAAAGCAAATATTCATGCTTATGTCTATATCACGAAAACTTCAAGAGTATTTCTGCACACTAATCTCCAAAGATACAAAAACAAACCAATCCATTTTTTTTCTTACTTATCCTATGTGCCTTTTAAATTTAATGGCGTAATGGCAAATTTTGAAGTGCTGGTGCTCAGTCACCCAGCCTTCCCTACAGGAGAAAATGCAGGCAGCTGTGCTGATCAATAATGGATCTTAAGAAACCAATTCCAGCAGTTTTCATCATTTCCAGGAACTGGCTTTTGTAAGATAATCAATCTCTGCTGCTGTCTCACAGCAAAATACTTCGCATTTCAAAAGGAATAGCTCCCAATAATACAGTTCTGCTGAGAAAATCCATCCCACTTGTCCTGTAATTGTGGGGAGGACTTGCAATAAACTAACAGGGCTCAGGAAAACCTAAGGGTAGGGGAAGAAGATGGCATCTTCCCTGGTACTGGATAGGTTCAAGTGTTGGACCCCCCAATATGCCATTGCCTAATTTGTCTCTGTAATCTTCTCATGAAAGAAAAGGGAGTTTGCCACATTGTGAACTGAATCAATAGCTAAGCCACTTGTGCATGTGCCTTCACTTTCAAGTTGCTTGTTGACTTACAGTGACCCCATGAATTTCATAGGGCTTTCTTAGGCAAGGAATACTCAGAGGTGGTTTTGCAAGTTTCTTTCTCTGAAATATAGTCTAGAACACCTGATATTCATTGGCAGTCTCTCATTCAAGTACTAAGGAGGGCTGACCCTGCTTTCCTTCCAAAATCAAATAGGATCTGGTGCCTTTATGGTATTTAGGCCCTACAGCCAGGCCACTTACTGGGTTACAAACAAGTGCCTCATGGTAGCCACCGAACAAGAGTGCCTGTGCCCTGAGGAAGGCTCGGGCAACACCGTCTCCAGTGGTTGCTGACTGTTTCTTCAACTGGAACTTCAAAAGAGAGACCTGAGCAGAGAAGAGTAGAATACAAGTTCATCCTCAATCCACAGGCCATTCCACAATATTACAAAAGATTGCTTCAAACATATCCCGCACCCCGCACGAAGCCTCAAGCAAGCAGTAACAGCAGGCTATCTTATCCCCCATGCCAGTGCCAAGCTCCACAATTTTGGGTGCACCATGCACACTGAAAGTAATATTCAGAACTTGTACCTGCCTGTTTTCCTTTTCCCTGCCTATCCACTTTCCTTTTGTGCCATATCTTTTTAAAGACTATACACCTGAGAGCAGGCACTGTCTTGACTTTTTAATTGATACATACATTGCTTTGATAGCCTCTGCAGCTGAAAGCTGGGGGTGGGATTATAGATGCTATAAATCAGGACTGGATAATTTATGGTACTTCAGATGTTTCTGGATTGCAGAGGTGAAAACATTTTTATAGTTTGACAGGCATATCTATGGATCACAGAAAGCTCCTTTATGCCAGTCAATAGTGTCTACACTAGGGATAGTCAGACTCCAGGGCCTGGAGGACCATTGTTGGCTTCGCTGAGACACAAAAAGCCACACCATGCCGCCATGTCTGCCATTTTGGGCAACTGGATGTGATGCTCCATCCTCTTGGTGGTTTTGTGGGGGACATCTGGGCCCCCAAAACATTCTTTTAAAGGGGAATCTGGCCTCAGAGATGATTCCTTTTGGCTAAACATTTGGATTTTGTAGAGGTAGGAGATTCAAGGACTACATTGGGTCTCCTGCAGCCCTTAGGAGGCACAATTCCCACCCTATTCTACTGATTCCAGCATCTCTACAGGGCTTATGTGGAGATGCCAAGGATTAGCCTGGGATCTTTTACATCAGGGATAGGGCAACTGCTATGACTTCCTGCAAGTACGATCCACAGAGGTTCCCCATCTCACCTGTGAACTTCCTTGCTCTTGTAAGGAAATGGCTGTAAGAAACTGAGCTGTGCTTTTTAAACTTAGCGGAAGATGTCTACATTCGTAAGAATTACATCTGGTCCTGCTCACTTTGCTTTGGTTCCCCTTAATTCCACCCACTGCTGAAATATAAACATTAATAAATAATAATATGGCCTGAACACTCTTTCTAAAGTGGAATTCACTCCCTGTGCCAAAAAAAAAAAAAAGTTTCCCATCCTATTGTATGTATAATATGTATGATCTACCATTGAGCTACAGTGCTTCCCCATTATGTGTGGGTTCATTTCATTGAGGAACTAATAACAAATAATGGGGCTTATCTAGGATCTTCCCTCAAAGCTTACTTTCCATGGCTTCTGAAAGTACTCCCTTCAGGACTGACCTGAAATGTATCTAAACTAGCTTAAAACCTGTTTAAGGTGACTAAACTAATTACTGAGCCATGGTTAGAAATCACTATCTCAACAGAAGTTTATGAAAGATTATTAGTGAAGCAGAACTAAACTTTGTCTCTCTCTCTCTCTAAATAACTCCTTGAATCAAAACATATTTTCACTTTTCAGAGACTGCCAAAATATTTCAACAATTTAAGTAGGACAATTCATCTTCCAATTTTGCCACATTTTTGATGTCAGAAGGACATGAATAGACTTCCAATGTTTTTTTAAAAAAAAGGGTTATGAAAGCAATACTAACAATATCACTTGGGAGACTTTCCAGGTCTTGGAAGGGCGATTCCATCGTATTGCTATCAATGTTGAGAATGACGACATCTTCCAGCGCCTTGCTCCTAACTCTCTAAAGACATCCAAGGAAGAAATAAGAAACAGAAAGTGCATGTTCATTTCATGCATATTCAGAAAGTGCAGAAAGTCCCTGTCACTCATGATAATCAGAATGTGCTAGACCTGATTCCTCAACCACCCCTAGGGTTCCATAATTTGAGCAATGCCTACTTATATCAGAAACTAAGTGGGTGAATGGGATCAGAGGCCCATATTCTAAAACCCGTTTGCTGTGAAAACACAACTACTCTATCCTTGATGTCAATCCCACCCACATCATCCAGCCCTCACTCCAATGGGCCACAAGCAGGGTCAACTTAAATGTGCAAAGTAACCCAAATAGCTGCTTCAGGGCAACAGAAATTTTCTAAGGATATCAAAGAAGCAGCTCGCAATGTGAAGGGTATTTTCCCTACCACACCCTGACAATCCTTTGCAACAGCAGTGGCAATGATGATGTCCAGCTCTTTGCCTGGGGAGTGTACCTACTATGTGGTTGCAAAATGTGGTCTTAGGCCTGCCTGCCTGAATTGCAAACAGAGGGCAGACACACAAAAGCAAAGCGAGTTTACTGAGCAAAAGGCTCCCACTGATCAAGTAGGTTGCCGGCTGCAAAGGAAAGTAGGTGGGTGGTGTATAACACATCAAGATTCTCTCAGAGACAGTTCTTTTCTGAACTCAGCTCTGCTAATCAGACCCTGAGCCTGTCCCAACCAGGCTTGCCAGGTCTCCTTAGGTTTAGAGTCAGGGGAAAGGAGCCTGGAAGACAAGGACTGGTGCCTAGCAGGTCAGGGAGGCAACTGGTGTGATGGGGGAATGATGCCTAATGGCACCTGGCAAGTCAGAGGGACAGAACTATGCACGTGCCTGACATCCCAGGGATAAAGCTTAATAGATATAGGAGCATAGTTAATGGCAAGCCTTCTTGTCAAGCCAAGTGGAAAATAGCTCAGCCCCCAGGGATGCTAACTTGCCCCTTCCCCTGAGAAGCAACTTCTTTTCTTGGAGCCCCAAGAAAAAGACTAAAATCTTGAAACTCTCAGATCCCAAGCAGTAGAAACTGCATCTATCAGTGAAGGAGTGGCATAAAGAAACACTAAAGCCTTTCCCCCTATATAAGCCCTGCATAAATGCTCTTGTACAGCTCTGTGCACTTCAATGAGGTTTGTGCATGAGAATTTCCTAGACGGTTGCACCCTTTGTTTATTGGTGGGAGGAGAATGTGCCAGTTTAAGGTTCTGCCACAGTTATCAAATAAAGGAATAGCTCAGGTTCCAATGACAACAAAACTCCCCCTACCCAAATAATTGCAGTATTGGCTCTTGAAAACTTTATGAAAATGAGGCAGTGGAAGACTTCAGTATAGAACAAACTCATAATTAAAACCATGCAGGTCATACTACAACTCATCTCAAATTGGCTGATGTCTCAGCTGTCGGTGCTTTCCTGGTATTGCCTCCCTGATGCATCTGTCCACGGAACATTTCCATTCCTACTTCTCACTATTGCTACACTAATGTTTTGTGACATATAAACTTTGGTCTAAAACAAATGTGGGGAAAATATAGCCGGTGGACTGCATGAGGCCCCCAAACTCCCCAGGACACCTCCAGAACCCCTAATCCCCCAATTCCTTTTCATTTTTTTTAGGGTGATTTTTAATTTTTTAAATTGTATTTATTTCCTGTAAATTCTCCGTAACACATTAAAACCACCCAAAGACACAGTGGCTTTTTCCTTCCCCTCAACCATCCAGCCACCCTACATCCTGCAAAAACAGCTCAAACATGAACTGGAAGTAATGTGGTATGCCTTCTGGCTTGCTGACAACAGTTCAGCATGGTTTGGCAAGGGTGTGCAAGAAAATTAGCCCCTGCTCCCAGTGCCAATACTTAAGCCTGCATGTGGTCCTGCATGGAGTTTCTTCTAGTTCTTTGAGGCCCTATACCACATTTCTGGTGCAAATTGTCAGAATGTAGTGAAAAGCCTATCCTGGAGGCCTCCGAGAGTGGGGGATGTTGACACACATACACATCAACACTTTAAAGTGGCTGAAAGCATAAACAGGAAAAAATGTCCAGTTTCACTCTTGGCTTCTCACCAGCTGACTGTCAGCTGATTTTCAAGGTGGTGTGACTGGGATGGACTTGGGAGTGAAAACAAGTGTCCATGCTTTCCATATTAGCTCCACACCTGCCTTAGACTCTATGGAGCTTATCTCAGGAGACACATAAATTGCAATTAGAGCATGATAACAGTATCATTGCCTTGGACTTAACTCTTCTGTTGTTGTCCCAGTGGGAAATCATTTGGAAAACCTTTTTTTTTACAAAGGAGGTCATCAGTGGATTTTTTTGTGTTTGTAAAAGAAATGCTTTCCAAAGTGTCTCCCATGGAGAACAATAGAAGAATAACAATGATAAGTCCCCAGCCAAAAATGCTATTGTTCTGCTATACTTGCAATTTACATGCCTCCTGTGATAAAAGCTCCTAAGGATAAGGCAGGACTCAGTTGTGGCCTTAAGGAATCTTGGGGAAGGACGGGTTTGCAAACTCACCTCCATGAGGCTGGTGTGGACACCTATGAGGTACGGCATGGGGGCACTGTTGAGGAAAGAAACGCAAGTCAGATTTCATGTGTGTATGTGCCTTCAAGTCACTTGTCAACCTATGGCAACCCCATGAATTTCTTAGGTTTGTCTTAAGCAAGGAATACTCAGAGGTGGTTTTGTCAGCTTTTTCCTCTGAAATATAGCCTATAATGCCTGGTATTTGTTGGCAGTCTCCCATCCAAGTATTAACCAGAGCTGACCCTGCTTAGCTTCTAAGATCAGAGAGGATCTGGTGCCTCTAGGGCAGTGGTTCTCAACCTTCCTAATGCCACGATCCTTTAATACAGTTCCTTGTGTTGTGGTGACCCCCAATCATAAAATTATTTATTTATTATTTACAATGCCTCCCCCTCCGGCAAAGGCTGCCTCACCGGCCAGGAACGGGGGGGGGCAGGGAGGGAAAGAGGAGCTGCGCGTCTCCCCCGGGGAAAAAACTCTGAGAACCCCCCCCCAGGCTCTGCTTCTGCTTCGCTCTTGTTTCTGCTGGGGGGGCAGTGTGAGAAAAGTTTCCAGAGTGTCGACCCTGGCCGGGGGGGGGAGGAATCCCAGCGCCTTTGTCTTTTGTGTCGGGCGCAGCTCACCCCCCTGGAAAAGCACTGCCTTGGGGTCCCCTGGCCTTTCTGCAGCGCCCCCCTCCATGGCGAGTGGTGCAGGGGCCGTGGTGAGAAGGGGGCCTGCCCACCATGCTGCCGCCCCCCCCAAGCTGGCCCATCAGACGGGAGGTTCTCCCGGTAGCGGAGAAGGGGAGTGATTTCAGTCCCTTCTGAACAGGGGGCAGGAGGACGTGAGTGTGTGGCTTACGCTTGCACACCACCACTCCTGGGCCTTTTCCGCATGTTACCTTATTGCGGAGGTGGGGGGTGCCGTTCGCGCAAGCAGGTTCTTGCGCGAGGTGCTCTCTTCGCTGCTCCTTCATCCCACAGCTGGCTTCCTGGTTGCACGACTGCCCCTCCCCTTCCTCCCCCAGCGCAGCCTACAGCTCCCAGGCTGCACTGAGGAAGGAAGGGGCGGGGCAGTCACGCGACCAGGAAGCCAGCTGCAGGACGAAGAGCAGCGAAGAGAGCGCCTCGCGCAAGAACCTGCTTGCGCGAATGGCACCCCCCACCTCTGCAATAAGGTAACGTATGGAAAGGGCCCAGGAGTGGTGGTGCGCAAACGCGAGCCATGCGCTTGCGCTTGCGCACCACCACCGAGGAGGGAATGGAGCCTAAGACCATCGGAAATACGTATTTTCCGATGGTCTTAAGCGACCCCTGTGAAAGGGTCGTTCGACCCCCAAAGGGGTCGTGACCCACAGGTTGAGAACTGCTGCTCTAGGGTATTTAGGCCCATTGAGTCAGACCTAGCTTCAGGCTCCCCACCCCCCTTTTGCAAGCTTATGGGTTACAACAGCCTTTCTTAATCCTTTTACCCTGGAGGAACCCTTGATATAGTTTTCAGGTCATCATCATTATCATAATTTGTTACCCACGTCTCCTTCAAAGCTCAATATAAATCATTATACCTGTTGCACAAAACAAATGCTTATTGGTTTTTTTCCAGTCACAATCTTTTCTGGAACCTCTTACAGCCTCTCATGGAACTCTGGAGTTCCAGGGAACCCTGTGTTAAGAATGTTTCAGCTCAGCCTTCCTAGTGCCCCTTTGCTTCAGATATGTGAAAAAAGAAGATACACCCTTAAAAGAAACATGTGTAGGCACTAGCAGGGAAGGAGGAAGCAGAAAGGATGTTGGGATGGGCACAAAGAAGAAGAAAAAAAGAAACAGAAGGACTTCCCTTTTCTCTCCACTCTTAATATTTCCCCTTTTACACTGCAATCATCATTTGAAGTTGCACTGGCTGTAGGGGTTTGGATTAGGCAGAATCCCCTTCTGCTGGCAGAAATCTCATTTTGCTAGTTGATTTCAAGGATTTGCTGACGGAGCAATCTGCTAGGACAGCATTTCTTAACCTGTGGTCTGTGGAAGCCCCGGGCGAGCGTAGCGGCTGACAATATTCTCACAAAGGCTTGAAGAAATGTTACGAGCTTTTGCAGTTAGAAAGGGAGGAAGAAAGAAAGGAAGTGTGTGCATTTACTCATTTCTCCCTTCTCTCCACATTTGAAGACCTTTGATGAGCAACTTTAAATAAATATTTTATGCAATTTAGGGTTTGAAATCTTGAGTTAAGTCTTGGTATGCAGCAACAATATTTAAAATATTTAATATTTAAATATAAATTTAAATATTTAAATACAATATAAATAAATTTATATTATATTTTAAATAAATTTTTAAATATAAATAAACATTTCAATAAACATTTAAACATATAAATATTTAAATATAAATATAACCTATAAACATAAAAATATTTAAAGGGAGTCCATGATAAACTGCTCCTTAGCTAAGACCTGCCGGCAGATGAACCAACCAACCAAACAAACAAACAAATAAATAAATATTCCAAACATCCCTGGGCTAGTAAGCACTTGGATTCAACACGGGTCAAGCTCACCAAGCGTAGACTTAGCTGGCCCAAGGCCAGATTGCCTATTTGTTTGCTTGTTTGTTTATTGTATATCCCACCTTCATTCCAAAATGGGACCCAAAATGGGCCCAAAACAGCTCACAAAATAAGTTAAAACAAAATATATTTTCAAAAATGGATAATATATTTCTTAAAAAGCATTAATAGGACATAAATTGCTTGTTAGAAAAAGATGTTAATTGCTTGTTAAATAGAAAACTGGTCTATTATCTCACTTTTAAATTATTATTTTACTATTATTATTAATTTTTATTAGTTATTAAATTATTAAATTATCTGACCTTTACATGAGGCCTAACTGGGGAGTACCTTCACCTTAGCTAACTTTCCATGCAACCTCCTTTCCTTAGAGTCCATCCTGATTGACCTCCAGCTCCCTGAGTTTCCTCCCTTGCTTCCAGCATTTATTCCTGTTCAGTACAGAAGCTGCAAGGTGTGAAGGGAGTCACTCACCAGCAGTAGTCCAGGAGATGTGAGGGCAATGCAGGAATGTAGATGTGCTGCCAGTGCATGGGATACAACATCAAGGAAGAGGCCTGCACACAGGCGGTGAGCTGTGGCAAGACAAAAACAGGTCTTTCGTTAGACTACTCTTCAAATATGAACTAAGCGATGGACTGGAATGATTTGGGTGTTTCAGGTGCCTTACTTTAGTCTCGTGCAAACCTTAACTTGAATGAGTGAGATGACATCATTTGCTCTGCTACAGGCAGCAGAATATCTTGGGCCATCTTTTCCGCCACCCCTTTTCCTTTCCCAATGCTGCCTTCTTCCAGGGCCCTGGCATCTTGTCTTCTAGGGACCACCAGGAGAAGAACTAAAATCTCAAGGTAAGGAACCAGAATCCAAATGGAGTGGACCTCTCTCTGTGTGTATAGGCTGATTCCACTCATCTGGGTGTGAACTTTTGCTCTTAGCTGCACCTAAGGTTACCAGGTCAGGACAATCCAGGCCTTGAAACCTAAGGACTTTATGATATCCCAGAAGGTGGGTCCTGGTGACATTACAAGGGGCAATCCCTGGTGATGTCATTAAGCATAATACTGTAAAGAACAAGCACAGTTGCATAGGGTATGCATGTTAGAAAAAATATACATATATATACTTTAAAAGGCAGTGCTGTCACCCTGAGATTCCTCCCTTTCCCACTGAGGACTGCAAAAGAGGGCCCAGACCCAGAGGTCTAGCAACCTTAGCCCCATCCTCCTGTCCACTAGATGAGGGGCTGCTCTAGAAGCCCTGATCCCAAAATGGGGCTCTCCCTCAACTGTCCCCCTTATTTCTCAACTCCAACCATCACTTGAAGGACAAACACTATTTATGTATACAAATGCAGTCATATATTATCATTTGGCAAGTCAGGGAATGGCAGAGTACAGCCAGTTAGCTGCACACATCTCACCAACTCCCCTTTTAAAGGTACCAATTTTTAAAAGAGAAAACTGGCATTGGAGTTTGCTGCTGATGAGGGACTTAGCTCAGGAATATACTTTGCCTCTTTTATGTCCACCATAATTTTTTTTCCGGTGCTGCCACTGCATTGGACACCACCCTCACCAGCAAACAATGCTAGATCTTCTCCTATCCTACCAAGCAGCTGCCCAACCAAACTCCTAGGCCATTTCTGCACTAGACTGTTATAGTGCTATAGGGCTAAGAGCTTCTGCTTTTGAGGCCCCTCCCTAGATTGCAAGCCTCAGGATTCCATAGGATGTTGAAAGTGGAATAATAGCACTATAACAGTCTAGTGTGGAAATGGTCCTAGTCTATGGCCCTTTAGCTTCTGGGTTTTAGCCCCAGGAGCAGCTCTTCTGGTTCCTGGCTTGTCCTTTCCTCCATCCCCTTGCCCTCACCGTGCTCAACTTGCTGGTGGTTAGCAGGATCCGTCGCTCATGGAGCAGGCTTGCATAGAGATGCAGCATGTTGTTCACATCCACGGCCACAACAAACTCTGTCAGGTTCCGCTGGTGGTGATGATGGGGAGCCTTTATATAATTATTTATTTAAACACTTATATCCCAACCTATATCACAAGACCTCTGGGTAGCACATCAATAAATCAATCTAAAACATTTCAAACAGCAAAGGGTGATTCAACAATCCAAAAGCATACTAAACAAATTAATAATCTAAAACAAAAGCATACCTTAGTTATGCCTTTCAACCCAGAACTGGTACAATGTACCTAGCTTTCCCAGCCCCAAATTTTCTCAGCACTCTCTGACTCTGAGCTTGGAAACATACTTTTTAAATTACAACAGCTAGAATAACCTCCATTGGAATTGTACTGCAAAAAAGTAACCTTTTTTATACTCTGGTTCATGTTTCACCCATGATTGTACAGTGCATTTCTAGCCTCCACAAATCACTTGCCACATCCTGTATTTCTGCCATCTTTTAACCAGCAAAAAACCTCTGTGTTTTTAAGTTCAGCATGACAACAGGAAGTGACCAAGTAAAGCTTTCCCCATTATTAGAAACTTTGCAAGCTGCCCTATAGTACTGAGTCAAACTGTTGGTCCTTCAAAGCCATTTCCGCACTAGACTGTTATAGTGCTATTATTCCACTTTCAGCATCCTATGGAATCCTGGGGTTTGCAGTTTCAGGAGGGGCCAGATGGCCCCTCCCGAAACTGCAAACCCCAGGATTCCATAGGATGTTGAAAGTGGAATAATAGCTCTATAACAGTCTAGTGCAGAAATGGCCCTAGTGTACACATGACTGGCTGGGCAGCCAGCTGGCTGGCTGGCAGGAGCAATAGTTTTCTAGGATTTTGGGCAGAAGTCTTCACTATCACCTGCAACCTAATTCTTTATAACTGGACATACCAGGGACTGAATGCAAAGCCCTCTGCCCATGAAGTCTTGTTCTGACATTGCGATATGCCCTGTCTCACATCTTTCTGCCAGAAAAAAGTACAGCCTTCACAGGGCCAACTGTCATTCAGCTGTCAAACATACAGCAATAGCCTGTCCACAAAAAAAGAAAAAAAAGAAAAAGGTCTTGGAACAATTACTTTTTTGAAATTACAACTCCATAATCCTTCAGCCAGTATACTATGCCAGTATACTATACTATGTTGATGAGGGGATTTTTTGGGAAATGCAGGCCAAAAATAACTTTCCCATGCTCTGACCAAAATGTAGCAACTCTTACAACTGTTTCCCTTTTGATACCTTCTAAAATGCAGTTGAGTAATCCCTTCCTTTGCATAGCATGACATCAGACCACATTTGATGCTTTCCTCATTCTTTTCACTGTGCACTGGCCTCCTACTTCAATCACCTTAGAGTGTCACTCTACCGTGCTGCTTTTATGTGTATGTTTGCTGCCATAGCAAGTCCCTTGTCCTCCCATTCTTTGCAGCTCTTTCAGTGACCATGAACTCTCTGGCTGCCCTCCTCTATTGGACAACACAGCAGTGTGTGACACACAACCTCTCTTGCACCTTCTAAATTAGCCTATTGCCACATGGGTGATGGAGGATGCTGTCATCAACAATGTTAAAGTAAGATTCGACTATCAGTCCAGCTACCTTTGGTGTGTTGTGTCAGGAGTGGACGACTTCCTGTACTTCACCTTAGAAAGCAACATTTCCTGGTCTGAACTTTTAACTTCACTGAGACCTCACAGTTGTTCTAGAAGTGATGTGTTCACTCTCATCTCTGTGATTGTTCTTCTCCTTCCTCAATATCAATCTGGTTTCCAGAATTGTTTCCAGTGCACGGTAAAGTAAGGCAGATGCTCTAGAAAGTGATTCATTAAGGGAATTGGTCCTCTGCTTTTGGTTGTGCCACCTAGATGAAACTATTTACCAAAGGCTTCTAGTGTCAGCGATCCAATGAATTTAATGGGAATCAATGAGCTGCACGAAATCACAGCATGAATGGTTTCTGCTGTCATCCTTGCAACATGACATGCCTGAATTTAGAGCTTGATTTGAACCAGGGCTGACTTATGCTGACTCGGAATCTATTTCTGAGCATATGGAGAGTTCTCTCCACAACAACAAAATCACACCCAGACCCACATGTATGTGACTTTAAAAGCATAATTTTCACAGCTATGATTGCTGATACTTCTTCCTTGAGGGAGGAAACACTATCCATAGCGATCTCAACCTCCTTCTTGAAAACCCTATGGTAAAAATCAACACTGTGTGACTTACATTTTCAGGGATGGTGGGCAGTTTGCCATGGTCAGGGGCAATGAAATAAGCCTAGAATAGGGAAGAAAAGAAGGGATGATCAGGCCAAGCTGGAAGGGTGTGTGCAGGAGTGAAGCAAAGTTAATGCTGGCAGCAGTCTGAGCCATATACTTTATGGCTAGCCAGAACTGACTAGCAAAATTGCTGTTGTTGTTGTGTCCCTTTCAGTTGTTTCCACCTTATTGTGACCCTAAGGTGACCCTATCATAGGGTTTTCTGGGGGTGGGAGTGCATCATGTGCCCAAGGTCTTCCACTGCGTTACCATGGCCAAGTGAGGAATTAAACCCTGGTCTTGAGATTCCTAGTGCAACAGTCAAACCACTACACAACGCTAGCTCCCTGACTAACAAGATTAGCTCGGTCCAAATAATACATTATATCAGGCATATATTTTTTTTACTGAACTACCAAAATATTTTTTAAATAAATGAACTCTGGGGATGTGGTGATAATTTGTTTAGAAACATAGGCCCTTTCTGTAGCTTACCGGATCCTGGTGGTGTCCCGCACAGATCTCAGCAGAGCCTCTCCTGGGAGGGGAGCGTGACAGGGGTGCTCCTCTCTGCACCAGCTGCCTCCGTGAATGGAAGAAGCACGGTGGTGCTGCCTCCTCCTTCCACAGCGAAACTGAGCACTGTCTCAGGCTGTGCTGGGGCAGGAAGTGCAGCCATTGTGCTTCCAGGATCTCCACCCCTAAGGTAAGTGCAGGAGGGTGGCAGGAGGGCTGCGCAATCACTGGTCATTGATGGGGAAAACCTGTCAGTGATTTACTGTGTGATCACACCACTTGGGGATGGAAGAATGATGGGGCCTGGACAACATCATGCATAAATGTTTTCCATGTCTCGTCCTTCTCCCGTCCCCAATGCAGGATGATAATGTCCTGTGAAAAGGGTCGTAGAAAGCTGCTTTATATCAAGTCAGACCATCAATCCATCTAGCCCAGTTTAATTCACAGTGAAGGAAAGAAACTCTGTGGGGTTTCAGACAGATTTCCTAAGCCTGACCTGGAGATCAAACACTGGACCTTTGAGTACCCTACCCCTCAACCCCTCTACAGCTCATCAACAATGGGAAGATAGGGGATGAGAGGTTTAACTTTGCCCCAAGTTTTAATCTGAACTTTAAAGGATGCTGAGTCCATGAAAGGGGTAGGTTTCATCATCTTGGATAGCTCTCCTTTAATGTTCAGGCTGGGAGTTTTGTGCTCCACTGATGTGGATGCTACAGGGCTCCAGAGAACTTCTCACACCCACAGTCTGGAGTGGTCCAGTTGATTCCTACCAACTTCTTCTACTGTACAGAATCACAGAATCACTGAGTTGGAAGAGACCACAGGAGCCATCCAGTCCAACCCCTTGCTATGCAGGGACACCCATCAAAGCACTCCCATCCATCCTCTGTTTAAAAACTTTCAAAGAAGGAGACTCCAGCACACTCTGAGGCAGCATATTCCACTGCCAAACGTCTCTAACCATCAGGAAGTTCTTCCTGAGGTTTAGGTGGAATCTCTTTTCCTGTAGTTTGAATCCATTACTTGTTGTCCTAGTCTCTGGAGTAGTGAAAAACAACCCGCTGTTCCCTCTTCAATATGCCATCCTTTCAAATATTTAAACGTGACTATCTACCCAGCTCCCTAAGCCGCTCTACATAGGGCATAGCTTCTAGACCCTTCACCATTTTGGTCACCCTATTCTGAACACATTCCAGCTTGTCATTATCCTTCTTGAAATGAGGTGCTGAGAACTGGACACATTATTCCAAATGAGGTCTCACCAAAGCAGAATAGAGTGGTACTATTACTTCCCTTGATCTAGGCACCATACTCCTATTGATGCAACCAAGAATTGCATTGGCTTTTTTAGCTGCCGTATCATACTGCTGACCCATGTTCTGCTTGTGGTCTACTAAGACTCCTATACCCTTTTCACACATACTGTTGTCCAGGCAGGTATCTCCCACCCTATATTTGTGCATTTCATTCTTTCTGCTCACGTGTAGGACCCTACATTTCTCTCTGTTGTACAGGTACACAACTATTCTGTACAGGTATAGAGCAGTCATGCCAAGTAGACATCATATAGAAAAATTAAGAAAATGCTAGATAGTTAAGAACCACTGATTTTCACCTACATATACTGGACATCTGACTCACCAGTGCTGTCCCAGGATCCTGGCTCCTGTCTTCTTTGTTTCGATCCTTCTCAGTGGAAATTTTCAATTTGGCCAGCTTTGAGTCCTTGGAAGACAATCAGAAGTGGTTACAAAGAAACTCAGAAAGATCTGATGGATAGTCAAAGCCAAAGACTCAGGTGAGAAAAGACACAAAATATAAAAAGGAGTATTTCTATTTTTAGTTTTTCAGTTACAGCCTTTTTCATGTGCAAAGCCATGCCAATCTCTTGAAGTGGAAACAACCAAAAATCCTGTGGTACCTTAAAGATGAACCGATTTTGTTGTAGCAGAATCTATTTTTCTAGGTATTGTCTACAGTATGGCCCTTTCCACACCCTACCTTTTCACACAGATGTCCAGTGGGGATCCCGACATCGGCTCTGCCGGAAGGGAGAGTGACAGCTGGCTCCGTAGTGAAGGAAGCCCGATGGCAATGCCTCTTCCTTCCGCAGCACAGCTAGGTACTTTTCCAGGCTGTGCTGGGGCAGGAAGTGCAGCCATTGTGCTTCTGTGGCTTCCACAGGCCAGGTAAGTCCAGGATGGTGGCACAATTGTGGGTCATTGATGGGGAAAACCAGTCAATGATTTAATCCATGATTGCACGGCCTGGGGAAGGGAGAAGGACAATGTCATGCAGAACCGTCATCGCGGTCCCGTTCTTCTCCCATCCCCATGGCGGGTTTGGAGGGTAGTGCAGAAAGGGCCTATGTTTTAGACCATGAAATACTATAATCAAAATGAAAACATTTTGTTTGTAATATTGCATAGTCTAATGTTTTAAAAAATCACTCACTACAGTTAACTGCTTTCTTCATGCTCCCTGGTGTATCATCTCTGTTTTATTTCTTATATATACAATGACTTCTAATTTCCTAGGGAATGCAGCTGTTCGCATTAATACAATTATGTGTAGGAAAGTTACACGTGAACTGCATCCTCTACACATATCTATTTGAAGACATACAGGCATACCTCCCTTAACAAAGCTTCTAACAAAGAAATTATTTTTTACAACGGCTTTTTATGCTCACACAGCCCCTTTCTTCCTCATCCTCTGTCTAGTTGAAAGTATTTTAGCAGCATCAGCACTGGGAAGATGGTGAAGGAAGGCTGAGGAAACAGAGACTTTCAGCAGTATGGCAGCAGTAAACAATGCAATGAAGCAAAACTGGCCCTGGGAAGGAGTGGATTTCATCCTAGCTGACCCTACTGCAGTCATGCGTGATTGTTTACAACTGGCAAGCAGTTGTAAACTGCTCCAGAATCCCTTACTGTGCACACATAAACAACAAAACAGAGATAAAAAGAGAAAGAAGATTACCTTGCCTCACTAGCCACACTGTGGAACAAACTTAGATCTTTAAGTTTGGCCACCAAAATGCAAATCATAAACTAAGAAGAGTCTGGAGAGAAAAAAAAATCTCTGGATGCATTTTGGAAGATGCTTTCAAGTAATATCTAGAAGATACTTTCAAGCTGGCTCTGGAATGTTTTGTTTACTCAGGCAACGCTCGCCTAACCTGGTTGTTTCATTTCACATACACATATTGATAGTTTGAATGAAATGTTTGCTGAAACATATTGAACCACTCTTTTTTGGTATGGTGTATCCCTATTCTTTCTGTGTTATTTCTGCCTCTGATACCAAGTGTTCTGTTAAAGCAATCATGCCCAGGAATACATCTACTTCATCAACTGAGGAATATCTGTACTTACAAATTCAAGGCTGATAGGACTGCTGAGGTTAGGTATAGGGTGGACATATAGTGCCAACAAAAACTCGTTCAGTTCCGTGAACTGGTGGTAGAGATAAAAGGGGAAAAAATTAGCCACTGAATGAAAAAAAAAATATAGGAGCGTGAATGTGGGTCAAGACAGTAATAGAGGGGTCTCATCAGGTTCTGAAGTGGACTCAGAATTCCTTTCCTTACCTGCTCCTTGACTAAATTATCAGCAATGTAGTTTAAGATCTTGTAGAAAACTTCAAACCAGGGCAGGTAGCTGCAAAAAGAAGCAACAGAGAACTCATTTATCATGAGCACATGTTTGGATAAGGAAGATTTTGCATTCAGTCCCTGTCGTCTCCCATTTTCAGGCCTGTGAAGAGACATACTGCCAGTCAAAGGGAACTGGTGCTGAGCTCAGATGGTTCAAGAGTCTGCTTCTGAATGCAGCAAAGGTGGGATACTTGTGGTCCTCCAGATATTGTTGGCCTCCATAGAGTCATAGAGTTGGAAGAGATCACAAGGGCCATCCAGTCCAAGCCCCTGTCGTGCAGGAATACACAATCAAAGAACTCCTGAGGGATGGACATCCAGCATCCGTTAAAAACATCCAAAGAAAGAGACTCCACCTTACTCTAAGGCAATGTATTCCACTATTGAAGTGCTCTTACCATCATGGAGTTTTTAATGTTTAGGTAGAATCTTTTTTCCTGTAGTTTGAAGCCACTGCTCTGTGTCCTAGCCTCTGGAGCAGCAGAAAACAAGCTTGCTCCATCTTCCATAAGACATCCCTTCAAATATTTAAACATGGCTGTAAGTCAAATCTTAACCTTCTTTTCTCCAGGCTAAACTTACCCAACTCCCTAAGGCATGGTTTCTTGGCCTTTTACCATTTCAGCTGCCCATCTCTGGACATATTCCAGCTTGGCAATGTCCCTCTGAGTTGGAACAGTATTCCAGGTGAGGTCTGACCGAAGCAGAATAGAGTGGTGCTATTATTTCTCTCAAGCTAAACATTATACTCCTATTGATGCAGCCTAGAATTGCATTGGCCTTTTTAGCTGCCGTATCACATTGTGGACTCATGTTCAGCTTCTGGTCTATTAAGACTCCTAGAGCCCTTTCACATGTACTTTCAGAAAAAGAAATAAGATTAGTCTGGCATGACTTGTTTTTGAGAAACCCATGTTGACTTTTAATGATCACTGCATTCCTTTCTAAGTGTTTACAGACTGACTGTTTAATTATCTCCTCTAGAATCTTTCCTGGTATTAATGGCAGGTTGACTGGCCAGTAATTGTTTGGGTCTTCTCCCCTCCTCCATTTTTGAAGATGGGAACAAAATTTTTCCTCCTCCAGTCTGATGGAACTTCTTCTGTTCTCCAGGAATTCTCGAAGATTATTGCCTGTGGTCCTGAGATTATAGGAATTGTTGTCCAGCAAATCTGGAGGGTCACAGGTGGCTTACCCTTGTTGCATATGCTCCTACTGCCACGTAAAGAGTTCCCGTTTTAGAAGCTGTAATCAACTCATAGAGCATGTGCTTTGCACCTATAAGGTCCTGGAGTCTGCTGTATAGCACCATCAGTGCTGTAGAAGAGCCTCTTTTAGGGGGCAATGGGCCCAGCCCTAACGTTAAGCAGAGTGAGGTGATGTTGGCTCAGGTAGCAGGTAACTGAGAGGAAGACACAAAAGCAAGGTGTTGGAAGACAGCCCTAGACCCCCTGGACTTCCACATGCAATGAAAGATTTTGCCCTATTACTTGGACTGAAAGAAGATTCAGTCACCAGTCTGGCTGGCTACTTTATATAGTTTGTAGGGCAGGCACCATCTTATCTCTGGCCTCGGGCAACAAAATATCTTGAGGCAGTCCTAGGGAGAGGCGCTGCCAGCTGGAGGAAATAATAACGACCTAAATAATATAATGGGATCCCCTAGATAGGAGTCCCCATCTTTTACAGCTGTGCGTGCAGTGAGAATTTCACAAAGAAAATGAATCAGTCCCACTGACCAAAGATCTAGTGTGAACAGAAAAGAAATAGCCTTTAGAGTGAAAGAGCTGTTGCTAATTTGCCAACCACAGAGGAGACATTGCTCCAATGAAACCAGATTGTCCAATTAGGAATTTTGTTGGATGTATTTCATGGGATGGAAGAAACCTATTCCAAACACTGGAGAGGCACACCAGCAACAGGCTTCAACAATGGCTAACCTCCCCGCTCCCGTATTTTCTCTGGTTGAACATCTAGTAATTAACCTGAGTTCCAAAAACTGACAATCTCCAGAGCATTGTGTTACTTCCGGTATGGCACCCTAGGTGAGGACCCCCAGATATCATTTTGATATCAAACAATTTGGCCTTAGCTGGACTGGCTCACAGTTATCTCACTCCATGTGTTTGTGGGTTCTCCGGACAAGCACGGACAGAGTGCGGCCATTAATGGTTTTGCATTCCATTCCTCATTAAAGCCAGCAACTCAAACCTCACCCACAGCTTCAGGGAACTTCCCGCTGCAAACTCCACAATAGCCACACGGCTTTCAGTCAACCTACTCTTTTATGTTGGGTCATCAACGTCCCAGCCACACTATTGTCATCAAACACAAATCCAATCATGTTAAATTTGACTTTTCCAAATCCTTTGTCCAGCCCCAAAACTCCTTTTGTTCTCCCCTGGACTGCCATAGCCGAAAGGCACAAACTCTCCTATAAAAACCCCTCACTTTTAACCGGTCTTAGGATCACTTTGGACTGCCATCCCGCCTTGCTGCTGGTCGTCTAAGGGACTCCCCTCAGCGCCCCACGCTGAGCTTTCCTCCCCGGATCCCCACTTCTCTACAGAACTACGAGACAGGTCGTATTGCCTCTCCCAAACAAACCTCCGTTTCTCTTTCCAAGCTAGTTAGTTTATGTTTTGTCTTCTGTGTTTTTGTCTTTAATAAAGAATTGTCTGTTATTTGGAAAACCTTGTCTAGCTGCTCTCTGACCCGCCGCTGTAGACATTGGGTTAAAGATCTCGTTACGTTACCCTGCCTCTCGCTAACCAAACAGTGTTCAGGCTAATTTTCCCCAATTCGGTATTTTAATTGGCAATCTGGGCGCCCCTCCTGGGACCCCCCAATTCTCAGGGTAACAGTTGGATGGGGGATTACATATGAAATAATTTCTTCTGTATAGTTAGTGTTAAGAAGAGCATAATGAAATCCATTCTTCTTCCTGTAAGATCTGAAATCTATCAATTTTTGTTGAACAGCTATGAGACTAAGCTCTAACTTTGGATAACAGCATGTATTTGGCCAGCAGAAAGAAAGACTCAGACTTTATGAAAATTACCTTTCTGGGTGACAACTCCCAAAATCTCCCAACCAACCTAGCTACTGCCCATGCTTGCTGGGGAATTCTGAATTTTTTTGTCCCCGGAAGTAACCTTTCTAAACTTGGGTCATTTCCGCACTAGCCTGTTGTAGCGCCCCTCCCGAAACTGCAAACCCCAGGATTCCAGAGGATGTTGAAAGTGGAATCATCGCGCTACAACAGGCTAGTGCGGAAATGGCCTTGGGAAATCCTGAAAGGAGGACAGACTTGTAGACCTACATGTCAATGCTCTGTTTCAAGAATACCAATTTATCAAGAATGCTTCTGCCAATGACATGTGATATCCCACCTGAAAAGAAAGTCCAAACAAGAGTGAACTGTCATACCTGAGGATGCACAGGCAGGAACGGAAGCCTATGGACAGCCGGCAGAAACCGAAACGCTGCTTTCCTTCCATGTCAGTGAGTGCAAAAGTAAAGTGTTGGATGGTGGGGCTCTCCTGGACCCTTAAATGGAAAAGGGAGAACAGCATGAAAGCATGGGGCCAGAATACAATAAATCAACTAAGACAAAATATTTAATTGTTTTATTTTATATTTTATAAATATATTTCATCTTTTATAAATATTTAATTATATTCTGTGCTAATTGACTGATTACTGGATATGCTTTTGTGAGCAACTTCCCTCTTTGTCAAATGTACAAAGCCAACACTTTAGTAGTGAAGTATAATATATGTACATGAATACAGAAAGGTCTGTATATAGCAGCCTAGCTACCCTGAAGGTACCAGAGACCATCTGATATTGGAAGCTAAGCAGAGTTAGCACTGGTTAGTACTTGGATGGGAGACCACCAATGAATACCAGGTGGTGCAGGCTATATTTCAGAGAAGGCAATGGCAAAACAGCTCTTAGAATTCCTTGCCTAAGAAAATCCCATGAAATCCATGGGGTTGCTGCCATAAGTCACATACCCACATAGAAGGGTCAAGAAAGGGAGAAGTAAATGTGTTTCATAGTCTACAGATTATATATTATTAGTCATGTATTTTATAACTGTTTTAATAGTATAATTGGATTCTTTTCTGTTTTGATATGTATTATGGCTCTTTTATTGAAACCTTTTTAATTAAGTTGTAAAGGACTTTGCATTTCACCCTGAGAGAAAGATATGAGAAAAATCACATAAACAATTAAATGAAGTGGGGGGAGGGCACACATTTAGGTCAGCTGTTCCATGGAGCCTCTTTGAAACCATTTGGTGTTCTTTAACAGGATGGGCAAGATTCAGGGTTACAGAATTTGTTTGTTTTTAGTACAAGCCCAACATGCACTAAGTGAGGCCTAACATTTCCTTTGTTTTCGTACTGCTTTCCCAATCTACTAGTAGATGGAAAGCCACTTTCTGCTTTTGGCCACTCCTGTTTTACTTCAGTATTTCTCAGATTCTGACAGCTGTGGAACACTAGTTTCTGGACTGGAGATAAACTTCTCTCTTGCATCCAAAAATGTTTACTTTTTTAATATTTGAATCAAAGACAGGAGAGACTTCTGTCATCCTCCAGAGATTGCCCAACTGCAGCTCCCAGGTTACCTCATCACTAGCTATATTGGCTAGGGCTACTGGGAGTTGCAGTTCAATGACATCAGGAGGACCAAACAGTTCTTACTTCTGGTCTGAGAACTGCCTTTCCTCCTTTTGATGTTCTCTGGAAGTGTCCCCTGATAGAAGGAGAGAAGTCTGAACAATTATTAATCAGAGATAAAGGAAGAATCTTCTTTTGAATACACAAAATTATTCATCCTGATGAACTACCCAAAAACAAAGTACAACTCTCTATCCCCAACAAGGCTGATTCAAAGGAAACCTTGCCCACCAAATCATACAGTGGCCCTTCTTGCATGACAACAGTGTCCTGGCACGGGGACTCGAGAGGAGTGGGACCACAACAGCGCTTCTGCATGACATTCTTGCAGTCCTACCCTTCTCGCATTGCCAGCTGGTGCAATCGCAGGCTATATCATTGATGGAAAAACTCCATCAATGACCCCTGATCATGCAAGCCTTCCGTTGCAGCCAGCCATGCAGAAGGGCTGGAAGCATGATCTATGCGCTTCCTCCCCTACTGCAGCATGGGAAGAAGGCTGGCTGCAGTCCAGAAGGATGGAATGTGTCCCTCATGCCACAGGCAGCTGGTTGCATGCAGACAGAAGTGTTGGGAACATGCTCCATCCCAGCAGAGGTGCTGCCAGGATTGTGGCAGGATGACGTGGGAGAGCATCATTGTGCAGAAAAGGCCAGAGACATTCTGGCATCCTCTTCAGTGGGCGAGTAACATTAAACTCACAAGGAACATTTATTTTATTTCTTGTTTTAGAATTTAAGGTCAACAACAGATTGCCCAGAAGACCAGAATTTTCTTCCATTGAGTTCTTGAGGCTTTCATTTTTAGCATCTTATTTATCTGCATTTCTTTCGCAAAGAAACAAACTATCTCACTTTGAAGATGCCAGGGAACTTTTGACTCACTGCCACCACCACAAAAAACTTAAGACATTATCCATGCATGTTTATCTTTGATGATTACAATGTCAAGTGAAGATGATAATCATCATCATCATCATCATCATCATCATCAGCAGCAGCAGCAGCAGCAGCAGCTTGTTACAAAAGGAGACATGCTAGTCTGCAGTACGCCCTTCCTAGCAATTAGGAAACAGGTGTGGGCAGTATTAAAAAAAGATGAAATACTACCTAACTGTCTCTTTGCCTTTAATAGCAATGTGACCTGAAGAAATTAACAAGGAGAGTTTTACATGCTATGAAGTTCCGTTCATCAAATCTTTCTTCAGGGCACGGATACACTGGTTAAAAAGCTAGAAAACTTAAGCTGAAGCAGAGCAAAGTAAAATATATCACATAAATCATCCTTGCACAGTTTTGTGTACCTTTCAGTATCAAAGGGGAAGCAAAACCTGGGCAGCATCTGGATTGATTCCTAAGGAAAAGCAAAGGTAATTTTATTATTGGTGGACACACATCAGCCTGAACACAATATCCCTCATATAAACATCTGGGGGAAAAAAGACTTTAAATCAAACTGAGCAGCAAGGAAAACTCTTGGCCAAGTAGAGCATAAGATGCATTCTCTGTGTAATCTGATGGATGTCTGTTCAGAAGTTAGTCTTGTGCAGTTCAGTGGGCCTTACTCCTAGCTCAGTTGGTTGGGACTGTCTAGTCTTCAAGCAAAGTCCACCATATTTAGGCCTCTCTGAAACTGATAGGAAAAAAAGCGATTCAAGACTTAAGTCCTACAGATGTTAATTGTCACTAAGTGCAGCTAATGTAGTCTCGACCCAGCCCATTATGCACAGGTTTGCAGTTAGCCCAATTTGCTCAACGAACGGCCAAAGGGATTCACAAAAAGTTAGTATGTTCCTCCATCCCATCCACTACAAGCTTCCTTATAAAGGGTGTGACCTAACTGCTTTTCCACCTGCAGGCATCAGGATGCAGAATGAGAACTCCAGACTTTTCTACCATCTCCAGAACTTCCATCTACTCTTGCAAAAAAACTTTCCTTGCCACCATATGACATAGCTTACTTTACTACATTCCATGTTGTTAATTCAGCCTTGTACTTAACAAGTTATTGGATAGCTTGTTTCTATAGCAAGAGACTGATCTAGCAGAGAAGGAGGACCGGCTTTTTATCTCTTTTCTGAGTCTGCTTGGTTTTTGTGCTGGACACAAAGGAAGGGGAAACCCTGTCTGGAGGCCCTATTCTTCCCTATCAGCCCACTGGACACAAGGCATTTTTGAAACTAGATTGCTAACTAGGACTAGTGTCTTGCATCTCTAGGCTACTTGTCAGGACTTTTAAAAGGTTTCAGGTGAGTTAGTTTGTGGGTTTGTCTGTCCGTCCGTCTGTCTCTATAAGGTTGGCATAATGCTTGCTACTGAATAACTTCATATTTTTTTAGTTTAATTAAGAGTTGCCAAATAACATTTTAAGGTCAAGAGTGCCAAAAAAGAAAAAGAAAAAAAAATATGGAAAACTCAGTGTCTCAGCTAAACCCAGCTTACTGGCTTGGTGTGTTGCCTCCCTTGCTACCCAGAATAACAAACCAGGCTTTGTTCTTGGTATATGAATCTTGGGCCCTTTTTGCAAGGCATTTGCCATGTGAAAGGGTGCCTGGAGCATTGCATGATTGTGAGTAGCGATCTGCACGATGCACTCACAATCGCGTGACGCTCCAGAGTAGGGCAGGCACTACTCGTGCACTTTTTCATTTTCAGCTTTCAGCTGAAAATGGTGCACAATCGCGCATTGCTCCAGGGCCCCATGCACACTTGCCATGTGTGCGGAGCCTCCGGAGCTGCGGCGGTCGCACTTCCTGCCCCTGCGCAGCCTGGGAAACTCCCAGGCTGCGCTGCGGAAGGAAGAGACGGGCTCTCGCACTGCCTGCTCAGGAGCAGGCAGCTCGTGCAGAGCTGAAGCAGCGGGGACGCGAGAGTCTCTTGCTGGAGGCTGTTTGCGTGATCCCCACACCCCAGTGCCGAACAAAGGTAAGCTGCGGAAAGGGCCCTGGTCACTTGAGAGGTAGGAGCTCTTGTTTAAGTGACAAGACTATTTGGGTTATTTTGTCTAGGAGTGGGCAACTCTCATCCTCCTGCTATTAAAAAAGTACAAAAAAGGAAAGAAAAAATTAAGGTTAACAGGGAGAAAAAAATAAGTATAAAGTAATACCAAGTTCAATTTTGTAACCTGTTACATATATATATACACATTAGAAATCCAAGTCAGCCCTCCACCAGAAACTTGCTGTACTCCATGGCTTAGCTACTCTTACCAGCAAGAAAAAGCCATTTGGAAGAACAAGCCATGTTTGCCAGCAGTGCACATCTCATTCACAGTAAGCCTGTGGATCCTACAAAATGCAGGTAACTATTGCCCCTGTATATAACAAGTAGTTGTTAAAGGCTAGAGACAGACCCAGAGAAATGGTGGCAGCTCTAGCACATCCCTGCAGTGATTGGAGGATGTAAGAGACTGAAGATAGCAGTCAGTGAGCAACAACTTTATGAAGGATGACAGACCTGATCGTCGAAATCCAGTGGGAACTGTCTGAGCACTTGGGGATCTGTGCAGAGAAAGAGAACAGACATCAGCTGATGGTTCTTAAGACATACTTCTTTTCATGGCTTTTAGACATATCTCTTTTCAAATGATCTGACAGTGAAACAGAGCTTGCTTGAGACAGGCCACAAGGCTCTAAGTTCTCTGCTCCAGCTCTTTTATTAACTATTTGGGGAGCCTACAACCATCTCTTTGGAGCACAGAGCTTAGAAATGTTACTTTTTTGGAGTATTACAGTAACTTCTAGAATCTCCCAACCAGCCTACAGGTGTTCAGATGACAGCTCTTTCTGTTGGTGGGGAGGCACCTTGAAAACACTGCATGTGAATGATCACCGATGGATGCAAAGTGTCAGTGCGCTGCTTCCCTGAAAGGGCCCTACATAGCTCAGTGGCAGAGCATATACTGTGCATACAGAAGAGCCTATGTTCAACCACTGGCATTTCCACTTAAGAGGATCAGGTAGCAGATGATACAAAAATCAATCTGCCTGAGACCCTGGAGAACTGCAGCCAGTAAAGATAACACAATACAAGGCCAGGGCCCTTTTCACATGCGGGGTGGGAAACGGGCAGGTCCATGCGGAAACGGGGTTTACCTTTATTCCGTCGCCGCGTGGAGCAGCCCGTTTCGACGCTCCACACTCGGCGGCGTCCACGGTGTCCGCTGCGTCCGGTGTGTCCGGCAGCACCCAAAATGGCGGCTTCTGACTGACAGAGACTCTCCGCCAGTCGGAGAAGCTCGCCAGCCGGAAATCCCGCCCCCCACGCGATCTGCAGGCACACCCTTGCGCGCACCTGCAGATCTATACCGGCGCTGCGATGGGGCTGGACGGGACTGCATGCCCCGTGCCTTTTAAAACCCACAGGACAAGTGGTTTTTCAAAAGCACGGGGCCCTGCGTGGCTTGGGGTGTGGATTTACTCTAAAGTAATCCACTCCAATCCAAGTTACGGTGTAGACGACCTCCGCGGAGGTTGCTTTACACCGTTTGTTTAGCCCCATGTGAAAAGGGCCAGGTAGGTAAATAATCTGACCTGGTATAAATCAGCAGTCAATGTTCTGTCCCCCCGTAAAACTCCCTGTTCATATTACATGTTGCCAATGTGCTTGAGTTGAAACTATAATAAATACGGTTGGATCCACTGTAAAATTAAATAGTTTACCAAACAAATTAGTAATTTGATTTGTAATTTTATTTTATTCTATTTCACCAGATACCAAAGCAGAGTTGGTTACTGCAAAAAACAGGAATACAGTGCATACAGCAGGCAATAAAGGGACCTTTTGCTAGAAAGCAGAAAGATCCTCTGTGTGAGAATAGGATGTTAAAAGGTATGTTTCTCCTTTTTAAATGCTAGTCAATATATAGCTTCCTTTCCATATTAACTGCTACAAAAATCCATCTTGAAAAACCCTAAACTATAATGAGCGAAGTACAACCCACGAGCTGCAAGTTCTTCCTCCCTGAGTCCTACTAATCCTCTCTACCTCCCCCCAAACTGAGTTCCCAAAATAACAAATCACACTGTCAGAAGCCACCCCCTATATTCCACCCTGGAGCTTTTCTAGTTTCCCCAAAGCCTTAACAAAATGGAAGTGAAAGTATCTATATTCTAGAACAATGCTCAGTGCAATCAGTGCTGTGTACATTGAACCATGAGGCCTATAACCTTGCTGATCTTTTGCAAAATGCAGTTTGTAATCTGAGGCAGGAGTTGGCAGTGCTCAATCCTAGCAGCCGTGCTTAATGTTAGCACACAGGAGGCCATGAAAAATCACAACAAAGAACCCCTCCATTTTGAAGATGTGCCACTGAGCAGCCACAGCCCTTGGGCAGTTGGGATTAAAAGCAAGGTCTCCAGACAAGCAGGACTGCAGGCACGCATGAGGCTCTGCATCTCCAGCATTCTGAAGTTAACCAATCCAAACAAAGGAAGGAGACAGGGTGGCAAGAGATGATGAAAGAGCATCAAGCTGTCTTGTTCTGTTTCCAGGCACAGCAGGGGTGCGGTTTGGCATGCAAACTAGCTTCCTTAGGTAACACAATTCAAGCAGCTATTTCTATTTCCCCTCTTTTTATTTTTAACCACCACTCAACTGGTACCTCAAGCCATCTGGAGAAAACCAAAAGAAGGTAGAAGGGGTGCCAAAATTTCTGTCTCTGGTAAATACTAATAGAAACACTTGGAGTACATGGAACTGGAAAGGATGGAGACGGAGACGGATGGGGAGTCTAGCTTGTTGCTTTGGGCTCCTGTAGAAGACAAGGATCCATGCAAACTGAACAGGGCCAGCCCTACCCTTGGGCAGAGAGAGGTGGCAGATGCTGGGAGGCAGCAGCAAGGTGACAGAGCAGAGATGTGAGCTATGTGGTCTGTCCTGAGCCCCTTATGGTTAGATGTGCTGCTGTCAGGTATGGTGAAGAATGCTGTTCCATTATTATGGTTTGACTGCCTGCCCAAGTGGTTTTTGTAGGCAGAATGATGCAGGCACTATCTTATTCTTTGTCTCTCAGGCAGCAAAATGTCTTGGGATGGCCCTGCAATGAGGCACAAAAAAGAGATCCACTCAAGATTGTGGTTGGAGTATTCCACATTATTTTGTAAATTTTGTAAACTGTTTTGTAAAATTTTGTTTCATAACATCTGCAGGAACTGTCCCCTCTTTACCTCCATGGTTGGAAGAGGCTGAAGTTATTTCTTAGGTTGCTTCTGTTATTGCTGTTGATTTGGGTTCTGCTAGCTGAATGTAAATAGTGGGTTACCACCTGTGGAATATATTTTTAAAATGAGATCTAAGGGCAGAATACCTCTGGACATGCACAGAGTGGCTCCTTCTTCTTGAAAAGCAGATGCACTACCAGGCCCTGTGCACTTTAAAACAGGCTAATTTAGAGTTTAGGATTGCATTACTTTGGATACCCACTTGAGTAGCAATATGAGTGTACACATGATAAGGCTGATGTTGGCTCTTACCACTACACTGCCACAAAATTATCCCGTCTTTTATGATCATGACTCACCATCATCTCCAGGCACTGGACAGGCAGCCTCAAAGAAAAGATCAAATATTTTCTGTGGATTTTCCCTATGGAGAAAAGAGGAATCAATGGACCCAAAGGTGGCTTAGACATTGACAAAACACAGGCTTGGGAGCTACATAGCTGGGAGGCAGAAGTGGCTCAGATGTCAATGTTATGGATCCTCTGTGAAAGGCAGAACAAGTTGTCCACATGGGGTCTCCATCAGTGGGAATGAAGACCACCTGGAATGCCACAGCATTCAATGTCCGTTTAACAAACATGAGGCCCACTTGTAACTTTATATTGAAAATGTCTGTTTCTTCTTCTTTTTTCAGTTACCATATAGAGAATGGTAATATCAACGATTCCAGTTTGATGAGCCTTAGTTCAGGATGTGTGATCCAGTTGTGGGTCATCACAACCCATAAAACGAAAATGAATTCTGATACCACTTTTGTGTCAGTTCCCAGTATTTTTTTGCCATACTTTAGGATGGCCAACCAGAAATGGCTACACTTTAAGATGACCAAAAATGATAAGGAAAAACTCCTTGTTGTGTGCCTTTAATTTATTTCGGACCTATGGCAACCCTATTATGAGATTTTCCTGGAGTCTGAGACTGTGTGATGTATCCAAAGTCCAATGGGTTTCCGCGGGGAAAGAAACCTTGTTCTCCAGGGCTATAGACCAACACTCAAACCATTATACCATGCTAGTTTTCAAGGAAAAACTCAGTTCTATGTATTTTGGAATTAGTATATGACAGGATGGGGAACTGATGGCCCTCCAGATGTTTTGAATAGCAACTCCCATCAACCACAGCCTACATGGTAAATATCTTACACTGTAGTCCAGCATGTCTGGAGGTTCTGTACTCCTGTTATATTGGAAAATATAGAGCCACTCAGGAGTAAAGGAATATAAGATCCTCCAGATGTTTTGGACTTCAACTCTTACCAGGTCTCCCCAACATAGGAGTGGTAAAGGATGATAGTTGTTGCAGTCCAACACCATATGGAAGGCGACATGTTCCTTAACCTCAGCTTCCCTGAAAAGCACTATAATTTCTCCCACGTCACTGTGTTTGGAGGTATATTACATTGAGGATGGTTAAGATATACAGAAGGATGCTTTTACTTTATATAATCCCTCCTTCTTTCTGTGCACTCATCCCAGAATCCCAGTGGCTAGGTGATTTGGAAAGTTTTAGTCCAGACAAGTAAATTTTCAATGCTTCCATCCGACTCAAGTGTGCATGTACCTCACAGACAGCTTTCAACTGTGTCTTTGGCTCACAGACAACTCTGCCTACCAGTTCTGAACTCTTGCAGTCGCTGCTGTTTCTTGAAGAATCTCACCACAAAATGGCTTACATTTTTGCAAGCTGAGAGCGTCTCTTGGTCATCTCAAGCACCTAACTACCCAAAGTTAGCAGCCTTGGTACCTTGCGAAGCTTTTAGGCTTTCCAAAGGCCGCCTAGCCTGACTCAGCAATCACTTGCCTAAGCAGATGATACAGTCAGCACTCAAGCCATTTCTGCACTAGCCTGTTATAGCGCGATGATTCCACTTTCAACATCCTCTGGAATCCTGGGGTTTGCAGTTCCGGGAGGGGCCAGCTGGCCTCTCCCGGAACTGCAAACCCCAGGATTCCAGAGGATGTTGAAAGTGGAATCATCGCGCTATAACAGGCTAGTGCGGAAATGGCCTCAGTTTAGAGATCCCATTCAATACAAGCAAGACTGAAAGAAAAACCGTACAGCATGTTTAGTCATGGGGAAAGACTTGAAGGGCTGCTGAAGCGCAGCTCTCAAACCACCTTAAGTCACAAAATGTTCCCATTTCCTGTCTGACCAGGGGATAAAAGATCTGGACAAATTTTTTAGCACTGTGCAATCAGAGCTGAAGAAAAGTGAAGGCAAGAAAGCAATCTTGACAGGTTGACCCACCCGGCTGCTCACAGAACCCAGCCCAAGGCCTTACTTGATCCGGGACCCCATCGCCCTTAGTTCATTCCATCACATGGTCATCTAATGGCAGCGCTGAAGCGGACAATCCTTCCTTCCTTCCAGACGAGAAGACTGAAAAATCTCTCTAGAGCTCACTTTGCTGTATTTCAAAAGCAGCATTTCCTTTTGTGGCTTTTTGTGAGAGGAAGTATGAAGCCTGTGACTGCCTTCGCTCACTGCAGAGTGGAAAGCTCAGGGACTTGGGGGAGGGGAGGGCTGTGGCCAGTTTGGGCACTTTCTGATATTTCGCTTTACCCCTTTCCCGCTCACCTGAATCTCCAAGTCAAGGTAAAGGCAGATTCAGGGGCATCGAGCAGAGTTTTGCTTATACAAACTTACCCTTTCTCAAAGCTATTGTATACAGTTCTTCCTACAAAGAAGTAGTGGCCTTTGGTTGCTGGTGGCTGCTAGCTTCATGAACATTTAATCTGTTTGAGTGTGTGTTAGGAGAAGGAAAGGGAAAGGAACAGTTTGGCTATTTGGAATGTGGTGCTAGCCAACAAAGCAAAAACAGATCTATGTTCTTGCAACTGGCTAAAAGAAGCAGTCATGAAGGTCTGCATGCTACTGTCCTTGAGGAACGGTTGTTCTATTGTTTCTCTGCTTTCCTTTACTTAACATGTTGATTTGTAAGATAAACAGGTAGCACACTGTTACTGCAGTTTAGGTCTACTTGGAGATACTCCCAGATATCATTTTGATATCATAATTTGGCTCTCTTATACCACCCCTCTCCACGTGTTTGAGAGGCCCCTGGACAAGCACAGAACTAGGCTCAGCCACTAATTGCTGGACATTCCATTCTCTACCCAGGCAGGCCAGAAATAGCCGGATCCTTGCTTTAGGAGACCTCTCTGCAAGCACCTTTATTATGTATGCACACTGTTTACAAAGGACTCTCTGCCCTGAGCAGGCAACCTGGCAAGCTGAGTACTCAACTGCCAAGCACTGAGCATTTGCATACTGGCTAACTCTTTGTCAATTCGGACTTAACTCAATCATGCTAAATTCTGACCTTTCCAAAGCTTTGTCCCACTCCTAAAACACATTGTTTTCCCCAAGTATGGCATAGGCCAAAGTCACATTTCTCTTTATAAAAACCCCTGATTCCGAGTCCATCCTCGGATCGCTCCCGAGTTCCAGACCGCCTTGCTGCTGCTTTGCTTGGCGCTTTGCTCCACGTGCTGAGATACATCGCACCCCAGCTTCGCTCTCTATCTTCTTTCTGGGCTCCAGGAACAGGTTCCGTATCACCAGAATCAACTATCCCTCTGAAAATCCTGCTATCCCACTCATACCTTTATTTCCATAGTTATCTGTGTGCATGTTTTGCTTACATTGTGTGCCTGTATTTAATAAAGATCATTCATTTATTTTCAACACGGTTTGCTTCTTGACTTGGCCTGACCCCGTAAACATTGGGTTACAAGATCTTGCTGCGTTACCCTGCCTCTCGTTTTGCCAGCAGTGCTCTAAGCTAATTTTCCCCAAAGTGTGTTGTTGTTGGTTATTTAGGTGTCCCTCCTGGGACCCCCAGTAAACAGGGTAACAACACAAATATCACCACTTCCTAAAGAACTTACAACCTCATTCTGCTAAAGGCCTAAATCACCTGGGACTAGGATACCTGAGAAAGCACCTTCCACAAAGAACTGTTCAACCTCTGTGATCATTACTTGAGGCCTTCCTGATTGTGTTGCATCTTGTGGATGTGTATCTGCATCCAGAAAGAAAGACTTTTCTGGTATTCCCACTCCCAGTTGCCCAAATAAAACATATACTAACTCTGATGCAGTTTAGGTACATTTTAAGATTTTTTTTTCTGCTTTGGTTGAGGGCGATTTATGATATCTGTCATTATCATTTTTTATCTTCTGACCTATTGGTCAAGCTTTCTTTATGTATTAGTAATATTTATATGCCACCCTTCCTCCAGTGAGCTCGCAGAAACGTTCATGCCCTTTCTCCCCTCCACTTAATTCTCACCAAACCCCTGTGTTGCAAGTAAAACTCAGAGAGAGAGAGAGACTGGCTCACGGTCACCGGGCAGCTTCATGGTTTACACTTGAACCTGGATTTCTTAAGATCCCTTACAAGATCTTGCTATGATTCAGTCATGTTGTACATTCATATTGTGTATCTGTAAACCTGAGAGCCAGTGTGGTGTAGTGTGGTGTGGGTGTTGCACTAAAGCCATTTCCGCACTAGCCTGTTATAGCGCTCTGATTCCACTTTCAACATCCTATGGAATCCTGGGGTTTGTGGTTTCAGGAGGGGCCGGCTGGCCCCTCCCAAAACCACAAACCCCAGGATTCCATAGGATGTTGAAAGTGGAATCAGAGCGCTATAACAGGCTAGTGCAGAAATGGCCTAATACTCTGGAGAACAGGGTTCAAATTCCCACTTAGCCTTGGGAACCTACTGGGTGGGCTTGGGCAAGTCGCATTCTCTCAGCCTCAAAGGAAGGCAAAGGCTAGACCCCCCCTCTGAACAAATCTTGCCAAGAAAACCTTGTGATGGGTGCACCTTAGGGTTGTAATAAGTTGGAAACAACTTGAAGGCACACAACAACAATTGTAAACTTGAAGGCACACAAAAATTTGTAAACCTATAGTTTAATGTTTTTATGCCATCTGGATATGCTGTGCTTGATGGATGGCACAAAAATATTTTAAAATGGAATACACAAATCTTTTGGATTGCAGAAAAAGTTTCATCAGTGTGTATGTATCAATCTGCTTACTTATACTAGGATGTCTACATCAACTGTCAATTTCTGCTTCTTAAAAAAAAAAACATTGTTGAGATAATGATCAGTATGCATGCTTTTTTCATTTCTATTTCCCTGTGTTGTCCTCCCACCTTAGAGAGTACAGTATATAAATATCTGGCAAGTGAGTCATCTGATGATGTATCCAACGGAAGTGGGCTGCAGTCCATAAAAACTTATGCCAAAAATAAACCTGTTAGTCTTTAAGGTGCGACTAGACCCTCTGTTGTTGCTTTTGCTGCAAGAGATTAACAGAGCTACCCCATACCAAAATGAAGTAAGCCTGGCATGCTCTTTCTTTTTGAATAAAATGATCTAGTAATGCAGGCAGAAACTATGTGGTTCTTCAGTGTGTTGCAAGTCCCAGTACCCCAGCAACCATCGTCAATGGTGATGAATTCTGAAAGTTGCAGTCTAAACAATATTTGGAGGGCTGTATCTTTCCCACCCTGCAGTAATAGTTGCTGCAGAAACTTCCTACAGCCAAGATAACAAGAGACTGTGAAATTATATTGGTAGGACTGCTGGGTAACCAAACTCTACTAGCTGCTTCCAGACCAGTCAGGGATAATCAGTAGATATTTTCTCCATAAGTGTTAATAACTAAGATTCCCATATGTCAGAGCTTGGCCTCAAATGTAAGGGGCTGTCCAGGATAAGGAGGGGAATCTTAAGGTAAGAGTGTTGCTTTGGAAAAGACTTTTCTCCTGTGTGCTTTAGCAAGCAGTTTTTGAGTGGCAGCTAAACTCTCTCCGGGGACCAGTGGACTACCTCCTCTTCCTTCTCCCAAAATTTAACAAACTGCAGCTCAGTAGGAGAGAGTGGTCAGTGCAAGCAAATACGGAGCTGTCTCAGGAATCACTGAACAGTATTGCTGCTTTGTGGCTTTCCCTGTCTTATTACTAACTTTCTCTGTTCCATTCGCACCTTCCACTTCCCTAAACCAAATGGCTGAAGCTGCAGTACAATTTCTTTTCTTTGCACGTTTGGTTGCATCATTCTGGCAGATACAAAAAGTCTTTCTTTCTCAGCAGTCTTTATGCATTTTATTCTTTCCTCTTTTAATTCTTATTTTGACTTCTCTCTCTCTCTCTCTCTCTCTCTCTCATTCCTTTCTTTTTCTCTTTCTCCCCTGCAATGATCCTAGAGCAAATCAAATTTGGACTCTCCCTCAAAGCCATGATGGCTAAACTGAGGCTGTCATACTTTGGCCATATCATGAGAAAACACAACTCACCAGAAAAATAAAGCTTGGTAAGGTAGAAGGCAGTAGGAAAAGAGGAAGACCGCATTACAGATGGATAGATTCAGTCAAGGAAGCCTTGGCAGGGAATCTGTAAGACCTGAGCAGGGCAGAAGATGATACGGTGGCCTGGAAGTCTCTCATCCGTAGGGTCCCCATAAGTCAAACTCAACTTGATGGCAGTTAACAAGAAGACATGTATAAATAGGATTGCCCTATTGATCTAGCATCAGCATCTTTTCCACCTTATCAAAATATCAAATGTTTATTAGTACCATTATGACTATGACCATGACCACCATAGTGGTGGTGATGATTTTAGGGATAAGAAAATATTTTGAGGTGGTGGAGAGGATGTTGATGTTGCTTGTTACCCCCTTGACAGACCCCATCCTGAGGGGATATAAAATTAATATCAAATATGCCTTCTATGCCAGAGAGGTTGCCTGGGTGGGTGCGTAGACAGTAAGGTCAAATGACCGGACCCAGGTCAAGGCCAGGACAATCCCCAGTCACATTTCCCAAGGAGACCTCAGGCTAGGCATGTTCACACAAACAAAGGGTCCTTAGCTACAAATAGCCAACTTGAGGGGATTACCAGTTTTCTCCATGTTGAGAAACTCTGACTTCAGCAAATCCTACAAAGGCAAGGTCCATTTACATGAACCAATCATGTAAACCATCAAGTTACTATTGTGTGGCATTTTTCCTTCTATTTTGGCCATTGTTCTTTCCTGGGAAAGGGCCTACCCCCAAGGTACGTTCGGCCCTATAAGTAGTCCCCATTTTCAAGACTTTCTTCGGAGAACTCCCCACCATGCTAGCAGACTGGCACTCTTTAGTGCTCCCCTGAGCCGCCTATCTTCACTGAGCTCCTTCCTTCTTGCTGCTTCCCAGACTGAAGACTTCTGGACAAGTGCAGTGTCATTGCCTTTACACCCTCTCCACTATATCCTCTATAATTTTTCACCTCTTTCCCTTCTCGATAAGCCTTATGTGTGTGAGTGAATGACTATGTTGGTCCTTGAGAACATATTTGTTAATAAAATCTATTCATTAGTAAGATTGTCTGGCTTTTTGCTTGGTCTGACCCCGTAGAAGTTGGGTTGGAGGTCTCGCTGGGTTACCCTGCCCCTCATTTTGCCACACCAGTGCTTCACTAATTTCCCCCAGTCTTTACATTGTTGGAGCAAATCCTGGTGTCTCCCAGGGAACCCCAAGAAGTCAGGGTAACATACCCACCCTGGTTTATTGTGACATTCGAATGCAGTCTCTGTATTCAAAGCTCGAGCATGTTTCTTCTGTTCCCTTCAGAGCTCTGGTCTCAGATTCCACACCAGCAAGTAGCCATTATGTTGGGCAGGTAAGTCAGTCATTAATGGAGTTCTCAGATCAGAAGCATCCTAGGTCCTGAGATTACAGTTTCTGATCTGTTTCTCTCCTGCTCCTTTTGTCAACTTCTGATTCATGGGAAGCATCTGGGGAAACTGCCTAGGGACTCACTGTGATTCTAGGTTCTGACATAACAAGCCATGGTTTAAATAAAGCAGAGTTCAAAAGCCAACAACATACTGGTTTGTAATTGTAATTGTGCCTTGTAGCTGGCAAGCAAACCACACTTTTGAAGGTACAAATTCAGACACAACAACAAGCCATAATCCAACAATCTGGCTTACCATTATGGGTAAATGTGGCCAGAGAGTGGATAGTTTTTCAACTGCAAAAATTGGAAGCAGGGGTGCTGAAGTGAGAAAATCTGATTGTTCTCTGGGAATCTGGTATCCAATTGACAACATGAATGTCTGCTTTTAAAAATATGTTTGTTTTCTGTAGTCAGTAAAGTCTCCCCAAGTATGCTCTCCTCCAGAGGAAATTATGCTTTGCTATATGGCCCCTAGAACTTCTCACCTCTCAGAGAAGCACAGGCACATGAAACATTACACAGGAACAAACTCTAAAGCAAACTCCACCAATCTCAGTACTGATTTTAATAGAATAATAAATGGTACTGAGTTGCAAAAGGCAGGTAAGGTGACCAGTGATTGTACTGAACCAAGACTTTGCTGTGGAATGGCACCCTTCTTATATGCCTATGCACACAAATGTAGAAAATGCATACTAATGACCAAGAGGAAAAACATCCAGCCTTGCCAAGGTTGTGCCTTCCAGGAATGGTTCAACTTTTAAATCAGGCTTGGTTCAAGACATCTTGTTCCTTATCACTTCCAAATATCCATGTCAGTCAAAATGATGAGGACCTTTTTATTTGGTAGACCTTTGAGAACTGATCTTTTTAGGGGAAGTGGGCTCTGAATAATTTGCTGGATTTTTATTTGCTGTTCTTAAATGGTTTTTCTTTCAATTTTAACTTTTTGGGGGCTAATTTAATTACTTGTTAGTTTTGGTATGCTCATAATTTTAATTATGTTTGTTTTAACTGCTGTAAGCTGCTTTGAGTCCTAAGCTGGGAAAAAGGCCATCATTGTCATCCACACAGAAGCACTTATGCATGCATACACAAACTGCAATAGTTAAGATGCACTATTGTACTGGAAATATCACAGGCTCTGGAAAACTGGCTTCAGAAAAGGCATTTACATCCCAGAATAAATCAGGAAACATATCTGAGTCGGCTCTGTGTTTCCTTGCAGTCTTTAGCTGTGTATATTTAGCCAAACATGTTGTCGTCCTCACTGTAATACTGGAAAAAAGGGCATATGTGTGTCAATTACTGGAGAAACAGAAGGCGTTGGGACAGCATTAAGCTGCGATATTCTGTGGGCAAGATTTAATGCATGTGCTCCAAAGGGGATCTCAGGTCACGGGAAGCAGTGACAGGATGCTGGAACAAAATCTCAAGCAAGCTGTTAAGCAACTGCTCAGCAGCCAGACTTCTGGATATATAGAATCATAGAATCATAGAAATGTAGAGTTGGAAGAGACGGGCCATCCAGTCCAACCTTCTGCTATGCAGGAACACCCATCAAAGCATTCCCAACAGATGGCCATCCAGCCTCTGCTTTAAAAACCTCCAAAGAAGGAGACTCCACCACAGTCCGAGGCAGCCCATTCCACTGCCCGACAGGTCTGACCATCAAGAAGTTCTTCCTGAGGTTCAGGTGGAATCTCCTTTCCTGCAGCTTGAATCCATTGCTCCTTGTCCTGGTCACTGGAGCAGCAGAAAACAAGCCCTCTCCTTCCTCTACATGGCATCAGTGAAATAATGAAGTTTGGAAACAAGAAGCAACATAGTGGTCTATTTATGGTGGTGATAACCTGTGTCAGTATGTACATGGGGAGCTCACATGTTGAAATGACGCTCTGTATGAAATTATCATCTGTTCACCAAAAAAGCAGCATGTCAGAGGAATAAATCTTAGCCTAGCCTTCTCGTTGGTGTGCTAGATTTCTACATGCAGGACTTAAAAAAAATTAATAGGAGGCCATTCCATCATGTTATTTCCCTCTGGTAACTGGAAGAGCAATAGCCAGATTTGGCACCCAGTGAGAACTAAGCCATAAAATAGGACTTTAGAACTGAATGGCTGTTGAGAAAGAGGCTTTTAGTGGCACCTGTTGTCCTTTTTCTTTTCACTTTACATTGTATATAATTTTGTCATTTCTTAATAGGGTGATCCATTTAGAATAAAAGAATCATAGAGTTAGAAGAGACCACAAGGGTCATCCGGTTCAACCCCAGTAGGCTAGTAGCTAATAGGCCCAGCAAGAATGATCCCATTGACACAATGGGATCTGCATGAGCTTTTGACTCAGTTGGTCTACTCTAGCTTGATCTAGTAATTGGATTTTGACCAAATTTGTTTATGTACTATGGTATGTATAAAACTATATTTAGGTTTTTACATATGTAGGTTTTTACACACACAACATATATAGTGCGGTGGGTAAAGTGTGTCCCCAGGGGTCATTTATTTTTTTTGCTTTAGAGTGCCCCAAATACACTCTAGGAGGCGTGGAGGGCATTTATACCATGTTTGGAGGTCCCAGGGGTCCCCCAGGGGATCATAAATAATTTTTGCAATTAAAAAAAGATAGCACTTTCCTGAAATGCCCCAAAATGTCCACTAGGGGGCAAAGGGCACATTTCTACTGTGTTTTGTGGTCTCCTTGGGCCAATTGAGGCCCAAGAGAGGTCTTTTTTCAGAAATAGGCAGTCAGCAAATAACTGTCATGGGAATATCCTTCCTGGTGTGAGAAGAAAGACAGACAGCAGTCCTGAGAGTGAGGAAGCTTATTTCAAACAGTGAAATTGTTGGGTGCAATTAAGAAAAAAATGGTGATCCCTGGGTAACAAACAAAGATTTTATACTTTTAGGAACCTTATCTTTTCAGCAATTGATTGGCTCAAAATGCTGTGTAGGCAGGAATGATAAAATGGTGAAGCAATGGCCTCATTGTCTCCCCTGCCCCCCGAATAGGCTTTACAAGCCATTTGCATCAGTACAGTGGCCCCTTGGTATCTGCCAGGGTTTGATTCCAAGACCCCCTGGAGATACCAACATTCGTGGATGCTCAAGTCCTATTATGCATAATAGTGTAGTTAAATGCTGTCTCTTATATATAATGGCAAAACCAAAGTTTGCTTTTTGGATTTTTAAAAAAAAATGTTTTCAAGTCATGGTTGGTTGAATCTGTGGATATAAAATCTGCAGATATGGAAGACTGACTGTATGTGTCTGCTTATCAGCATTAGCCTTTTCTAACCACATTCCAAGGAACTCTATTGGCAGAGCTCCAAGAACAGATAATGCAGCACTTCTAGAAACTAGAGCACAGCTTCAAGAAACTGTAAACCTCAGCAGGCTCAAGCGCAAACTGTAAAACACAGCAGGCGCAACAGATTTGTCATCTCGTAACTTAGGGCCCTCTGCACTACACTGCTATAGTGCTATTATTCCACTTTCAACCTCCTGTGGAATTCTGGGGTTTGTAGTTTCCTGCGGCCAAAGATCTCTCTGGCTGAGAATTCTAACGGCCCCTCTCTAAATCACAAACCCCAGGATTCCATGGGATGTGGAAAGTGGAATAATAGCACTATAACAGTGTAGTGCGGAAAGGCCCTTAGGCTCATTTTCTGTTGTTAAAAAGGCCAGGAAGACCCCAGAATATTAAAATGCCCACATACTTCCTAGAGAGCATTTTTTTTAAAAAAAAGCAATGCAGGTATTGTAGAGCGGTGCAGCCCCCCCCAAGTTCCCCTGGGGACCCAATGTGGCCCCCTCGCCTTCCACATTTGCTCACCCCTGCTGTATATGACAAAAGCCCTTTCACTCTCATGTTTTTCTGGCTGTGAGCCCCAGTTCTCCAAAATGTCTCTGTGTGTTTCCTTGCATTGCCAACCACCACCAGATCTCCTCAGTGCAGTCAGCTGGGCCTTCCAAAACTGCTAGATAGGGCTAAAAATAAAGGGATATTAATACACCCGTCAATTTATGGAATAAACAGGCTGTACAAGTCCTCCCAGTCCTCCAAGCGCTTACTGCTTCTTAGTCAGCCGATCATATTGCTGGCTACTGCCTCAGCTCCTCTGCCACTAAGGTAGCCCATTTTCTCCGTAGCCATGTTGAGAGAGTGCTCTGTGTACTAAATTTAGTGGGATCATGCTGTGAGAGGGATCGAAACGTTACATGAAAGGTTCTTCTAGGGAAATTATGATTTTCACCGCTCCCTGTCTTTTGCCTCCACTTGGAAAAAAACATGTATTAATAGCAGCTTTGCGAAGAACCAGTTGTATTTGCTTAAGTGTTTGACTACAACCCTGGAGACCACCACGGTTTGATTCCCTGCTTGGCCGTGGAAACTCACTGGGTGGCCTTGGGTGCATCACACACTCTCAGCCTCAGGAAAAAAATCCCCCTTGAGGGTCGTCATAAGTAAGAAACAAAGGCACACAGCAACAGACAATCATTGTGGTTTTGTGAAAACTTGTCAAAGTATAATCATGTTAAAACCACACTACGGTGGTACCCTCAAAACAGGTTTTATTTAGTAAATGGCTTTGAGGGTTATAGCATTTGACCTCAGAGGCTTGGAAGGATCACAAAACTCCCAGTTATTTTTGGTGCAGGAAACTAAGGCCATTTCCACACTACCCTGTTACAGTGCTATTATTCCAATTTCAACATCCTGTGGAATCCTGGGGTTTGCATTTTAGGGAGGGGCCTTTAGAATTCTCAGCCAGAGAACTCTTTGGCCTCTGTAAACTGCAATCCCCAGAATTCCACAGGAAGTTGAAAGTGGAATAATAGCACTACAACAGTGTAGTGTGGAAATGGCCTAAGGGCTATTCTCCTTCTGTAAACAATAACTTTGAGGGTTATAGCCTTTTTCCTCAGATGTTCTGAAGGATCACAAAACTCCATGTTATTTTTGGTGCCTGAGACTAAGGGCTGTTCTCCTCCTGCAAACAATAGGATTGCCTTTTTCCAAACAGACAACTGTCTTTAAGCTAAGATGGTAGAGCTACCTTAAACATGAACTACAAAAGCCTTAATGTACGTATTACTATTAACATGTGTGCAATGACTATTTACCATATCCTGTTAAATAGGTCAGCTGGTGGAGTACCACATACTAGTAGAACGGAAACAGTGAGCGGTGCACCAAGGAAGGTTGCTCTTAACAGAAGTCAGTGGAGTGGTAGGGATGTTGTAGTGCATGTTTAGGATATATATAACTTTGTGAAAGCGTGTATCACTTTCTTTAAATTCTTTCCAATTGATGTCCCACAAAACCCTTCAGTCCCTTGAGGTTGTGCTAATTCTCAGACTTCTACACCATTTTTGTTTGCCACTGTTCATCCAGGGTGATATAATGGTTAAAACTATTGGACTGCAGCTTGGAAGATCCTGGTTCTGTCTTCACCTAACTATAAAAAACTCTGTGGAATAAAAAAGTGGAATGGAGGAGGAAGAAAAAAAAAAGAGAATGCAGCAGCATCTTTAAGACTGCCCAGTTTTTATTTTTGTACTAGCATATATACCCGGCATTGCCTGGGATTTTACTTGTTAGAAAGATTTGAGATCCTGTGTCTCTAATTTCCCAAACTGTCTTGTCAAGTACCTGTAAATTTTTCCTCATATTCCCCAGTCCAATCTGTATTCAGAGTTATTAACATACAGAGGTTGGGTTCCTGAGGAAATACACTGCCCTCCACCTTGCTGCTAGGTCTCATCTTCATAGCAACTGACCAGGCCCAAGAGCTCTCTGGCTGAGAATTTTAAAGTCCCTCCCTACACTGCAAACCCCAGGATTCCATAGAATCTTCTCAGGCAGCCAATCATATGAGGCCTTCGCCTGACACAGACAAACACACAAACTTTGACTTTTATGTATTTGATGAGCTTTTATGGATAATGAACCTACTTCCTCAGATGCAGCACAAAGTGAAAGGTGCTGGCTACATTGCTTTTTTTCTTTCTCTCCCCCTCCCTTCCTCCTTTTTATGCTGCAAGATGCTAACACAGCTACATCCTTGGATGACTTTGGGTTATTTTCTCTCAGCCTAACCTACCTCACAGTGTTGTTGTGAGGATAACAGAGCCATGTATGCCACTGAGCTTGTCGGAGGAAACGTGGGATACGAACATCACTAATGAAATACAAAGCATCAGTGGGGCTTGTCAGGACAAATTCTCATGGGGAGGTGGCTCCTTTCTAATTAGTAAGTGGAGATACCATTTTCCTTTTCTGCCTCAGGCACTCACATATCAGGCCTGCCTTGTTTGTACTGGCTGTGATCTCCTGCCACCCAAAATTGAGTTGATGTCATCTTAGGAACATGGACAAAACAAGAGCACAGTACAGGTGGTGCCTAGCCTTCTCTTTCTGTTGCACACAAAGAGGCACATTGTGATGGTGAAACACTTCCATGGAACAAGTGAATCACGATGCTGTCTTTGTACACAGAAAATTGGCACCCAGAGCCCTGCAAAGGGAGGCCAATGGCAATGTAAGCTGAGGAAGGAAAAAACTTTGTGTGTTCCTAAGGCAGCACAGTGCAGAAGCCTAGATGAAGGGATTCGCTATATTGCCCTAGAGTAAGGTAGTTTGGCATTTCTGGTGGAAGCCACAAGTGAAAAAGACTCTAGGCTTGCCAACGTCTAGTTTAGAATCTTCCCGTCTCTTTTAAAAGCAGCTTGATAATAATAGGGTTGGCAAGTCCCATTTGCCCAAGGCAAGAGCTCCCCTCATTGTGGCACCACCGAACAGCACCCACCCAATTTCACAATTCAGAAAAAAATTGGGTAGCTTTTGAGCAAGTGAGATAAGATACAGAAAGGATTGTCATACAGAGCCAGTGTTTAAGACAGGAGCTTGGGGGAACCAGGTATGAAACCCCACCAAGCCATGAAAACTCCCAGGTGACTCTGGGTGGACAGGTTAGCTAGCCCTCCACAACTACCCAGTCAGCCTGATCTGCCACGCAGTCACTGTGGAGGTAACATGGGAAAGATAAGTGCTTGAAATGCTCCTTGAGCTCACTGGAGGAAAAGTGGAATATAAGCCAAAGATTTTATCTGACTGTCATGAGTGCCTGGTTTTGTTTCTGCCATGCATTTACTCTCCCTGAATGAGAGATACTCAACTCATGGAATTATCACTGGCAATGACTGGGGTGGGGACAAACTAGTCTCAAATTAGAGGTAGATCTTGAATTTCCTCTCCCTTAAACTGTATGGGAGAAAAAAGTGGACTTTGAAAAAAAAAACTCTTTAAAATTGAATTTTATACAGATTCAAGCCTAGATCCCATTTCTTAGCCATGCTATGATACAGCAGAAACATACAAAATGGTTTTGCATTACAGCAGCACCAGTATAGGTGTAGATCCAGAGAAGGCCATAGCTCAGTTGAAGAGGCCAGGTTTCATCTCCACACACCGTTCAGAGAGGGCAGCTGCTGCACATCTGAGCAAGTCAACAGAGTATGTGGCATAAGGCTTTGTGTGTATATGTGCCTTCAAGTCTGGGAGAATGGCAGCATACAAATGAAGTAAGTAAATATAAATCACTGGCAGTCTCTCATCAAAGTATTAACCAGAGCTGACACTGCTCAGCTTCCAAGATCAGTCAGGAAGTGGTGCCTTTACAGTATTTAGGCCAGTTTTCTTTTCTTACTATATCTGATTTTCTTTGGCATGAAAACACTCTACTTCCAACTTGTTGTTCTTGTGTGGTAAATGCGGATCTGGTCTTTACAGCATGAATGGTGATGTGTGGACTTCCAAATGTTGTTGAAATAAGGACACACACCTTATTTCACAATTCAGAAAAAATACTGAAATTGAGTACTTTGAGCTTAAGCTCCTACCCTTCTGATGCCTTGCAGTGTTCTAAGCCATTCTCCTGCCTTGCAAAAAATTCACAGGGTATCACTCAAACAAAAGCTCCTTTATAAAGATAGATTAAAAAAAAGGCAAGCCAAGGTTCTCGGAAGGCCAGTTTCAGCTATCAATACCACTGTTCCCCTCTGAAGGGCCAGAGAACTGCCGCACACTCCACACCCCGCCCCTGGAGACTGTGATCAATGCTCTACTGTATCCCCGTAGTGAACACTTCCATCAGGATTCTGAACTGAGACCAATTAATGGAGAGTGCTCAAGCATACTGTTAGGATAATTATCAAGCGGGAGCTGCACTGTGGTTGCTTGGGGAAGGTAGTCAAAAGCAAGGCAGGCAAGCCTGATCTACAACCAGAACCTGTTTGCCTCACACCCTGCTACTTGCCTGGTTCCCCTTAATCTGTGGAGACATTCCTACGCCACGCAAGGACACCTGTGGGAACAAAACCATCAATTAGCTTCCAAATGACAAAATGAGGTCATGAGGCAATAGTTTCTCAGTCAGTGTCACAGTTGAGCTCAGGGTAACGCCAGAGGTTTAATTCAGAGGCATGTAAAGAAACGCAAAGTGCAAAAGAGGAATGCTAGTAAAAGGTACCAACATTGCGCCACCACCTCTCACTAGACACACTTCTGATACTGGAACCTAGTTGAGGGAAGGGGGAGAGCCTTTAGGAAACCAAGGGTTGAATGCAGCAAGAATTTCACTGCGCACACATTCTCACCATACTTTTCTTGTCTTAGAGATCACACCTTCGCCTCTACTTTTACGCAAGTGGGGCTGACTTAATTTTAAAGCTGTAGATCTGTGAGGATGGCATGCCATTTGACTTTTAACACGTTACACAATTTTATGGGGATAAATAATGTTTGAAGGCTTGCATTACATTATGAATTGAAAACAGTGATACGGCCAGATTTGATAAGCAATGGGAGTGGAGGAATCCAGCCCATGGATCTCTCCCCCAGCTGGCAACTCATCCTTCTTTGACAGGTTCATACAATACCCATAATGAATCTTGGAGGCACAATGTTTTGATGTTATGCTGAATTGCAATCTTACTATTGGAATTCTGCCACTATGGTGTTCCCTATTTA